>VDFB02241696.1:0-19646 GCA_007258455.2 Sequoia sempervirens
GGTCAAATGATAGGCTAATCCTACGAACTCTGATGCTCACAAAAATGGGGACATTACACCATTCTAGAGCGAAAATGGGAAAGCATATCAATGGATTTAATCACAAGTCTTCAAGAATATATGGTAAGGATTGATTTTTGTTGTGGTAGATAGGTTGATTAAATATGCTCACTTCTATGTGATATCCTTTGAGTTTAAGGCAACACAGGTTGTAGAGTTGTCTTTAAGGGAGGTGTTCAAACTGTATGGCCTACCTAGTGTTGACGTGTTTTTCGTGACCGCACCAACGCAGAATAAAGTCGCCAACAGCTACCCTATTCTCTCTTGATCAAAGTATTCCGCATGCTAAGATTGCAAGAAAGTTCATGCATTCAACTCCAAGGTTCTTTCAGTGCGAATAGGCTCAGTTTGGCTCGATGTGATTTGCTGGTATTTCAAGGGGACTTACGGAATTGTTCGGCAGCGGAGAAAGGAATTCATATGCTCGGAAGGTTTATCTATGAAGCGCGGGTTTCCTATTCTAATCAGAAAGTACTGAATTGAAATGGTTGCAGGGTTTAGAGAGCCTAAATCTATTCTAAGGCGTGGGATATGGAGCTCAACTTCGGCAAACTTCAACCAGACTTCGCTTTGCCTCACATCGGACAGCTTCCATAGAGTCGGTGCAATCTTCGAGGGAGATGACTAAAGATGTTCAAACCACCACTTGACATAAAGATACCATCACAACGACGCATACCATTATTCAAACTGTGATTGAAGTTAAGTACATGATATTCCAGTTGACCACACAAGGCGCATTCACCATCAGCAAATACACTAGTGGTATGGATAAACGAAGTTGCTTAGATCAAACACCACATTCCACAGTTAACATCTACTTGCATGGAATGAAAACTATACTACTTTGAACTATTTTATGCTACCATTTGAATCGGAAGGACGAAGAAACCTTGCTAGCTACTCACAACAAAGACGAAATTCACCATCAATGAAAAACTCTTTTATTGAGAGAGTGTTCACAACAATTTCTTACAAAGTTTTCAAAGGGAAAACTTTCCCTCTTCTTCAAACTACACTATCAATCTATACTAAGTTACTTCTAACTTGTCTCTCTACTCTAAATTCTACTCTAATTCTACTGTCTACTGAAATACAAATGAGGGGGACTCCCCCTTTATATAGCTAGCCAAGTCCCAAAAGACGGCTAGGGTTACAATCAATAGAGTGGCTAGAATCGTGCCACCTCAGCCCTAACCCTAAAAACTGCCAGAATTGGGAGTGGTACATTAAATGAATCAAAGATTCCCACTCACTCCCAAAAATAGCAAAGGCAATAAATGCCCACAATCAGTCTTCTAGAAGATTCCGTTTGTAGATGCGTTCACACTATTCTTGATCTTCTTTCTTGGCGTTGTTCTTTGACTTCTTCCACTTGAGGGTCTTCATTCTTCTTTTTCATCTTGAGCCTTGAAAATGTTTCTTCAACACTTAGCCATTTTCTTGCAACTTTCTTCCCATAACTTTATCTTCCTCCGAAGGTTGTAATATCATCGTGCTTCACCACTTCAAGTCATCGTGCTTGATCTCGACGTTCCTCCTGCAAAACAAGCAAGGAGAAGAGCATTAGAACACTTCATAATATAATCTTAACTTGCTTACCTGATTTCACGTTCTAACTTCCGAGCGTTCATCGCCTCTACTAGCCAACTTCATCCTCCTCAAGGGTGTATCATGCAATTAACTTCAACTGCATCTTCAAGAAATTCATTTCACCTATTGGAGTTCTGACAACCTTGATTTTATTCATCTCTGGCTCAAGGAAACTATCCTCACGAAGAAATTGGGCAAATTCACCTAGGCAGTTTCTTTCAAATTCATCGTCCGGAGAATTTCACCTTGAAAACACATTTTCTTCATTTTGCCTTAGAAAATTTTCAAATTTCCCTTAGGAAAATTCATCAACCTGGTGCCCATCCGAAAATCTTCATCCTAGAATCCTTGACAAGCTGTGGAAGACCTTAAAATCCCTTCCTCGTCGATAATCTTCGATACTGAGAGAAAGAATTTCTTTGGAAGCGCGCTGAACCCATGGGTACCCAACGAACGGGTTCATTTAATTTTCTGGAATTTTGAACCTTGGAAAAATAATTTTCAACAATTTATTTCATTTCTTCATCTCCTCTGAGAATTTTGTTGCTTTGACTTGAAAATTTTCGTTGACCCTGTGAAGCTGGCATTCATTGATTTCACCTCTGGCAACTTCACTCGGACCTTAGGAAAATTCATCACTTCATCATACTTAGGCATTTTTCTAAGGGAGAAAATATTTGTGCCTTAGAAAATTTTTGAATCACTTAGCAATATTTTCTCCCATCAATTTTATTTCACCATCTTCACACCTTGCATGGCACACATAGCACATGTAGAGGAGAATAATAACCACGCCTAGGTAAATACTTTCAACACTTAGCATTTTACTTCACACTTTATTCACCCTCCATCTTACTTCAACTTGAGCGCATTTCTCATACTCAGGAGAATGAAGACTTTATTTCAACGCCCTCTTTGACTTTCTCCTCTTCTTGGCGCATTTGAGGGGGTGAGAGGGATGGGCGCATTTGGCATGTAGTAGAGGATGAAAACTTTCAAGCGCCATCAACAAGTGACCTTTCATCTCCCACGTTTTTGTCCTCACATGCCCCTTTTTGGGTGCATTTTGCCTATGCAGCAGGATGAACTTGTTGACCAGCTTGACTTTGCCTTATTTTTGTCTTGACATGCCCTCTTTTGGGCGCATTTCAACATGAGAGGAGGACGAGTTTCTCACTTAGAAACTTTTTGGATTTGCTTGCATGTGAGGGGCGCATTTTAGCATAGGTGAGGGATAAAGTCTCACACTTAGAAGAAATTTCAACATGGAGCTATGAGCTGGGCGCATATCATGTGTGCTGAAGGATAAACTTTTCAACGCCACCTTTGACCACCTTGGACTCTTTCTCCCTTGGGCGCATTTTCACATAGCTGCAGGATGAAATGTGTTGACCACTTTGACTTCTTTTCGGCTGGGCGCATTTGGAGGGTGGTGAAGGACGAGTGTTGATACTTAGAATTTTTTTATCATTTTGCTTTGTGAGGAGGGCGCATTTAGACAAGGCAGGAGGATATTGCTCATACTTAGAAATTTTTTTAAACTTCTTCATCCCTTGAGGGCGCATTTTACCCCTGGAGGTGGATGAAACCTTGCCTTAGAAAATTTTTCATGCTTCCACTTCACCAACTTGGGCGCATTTTGGGGTGGCAGGAGGATGAACTCATTTCATAGAATATTTTTACCTTCTTCTGCTAGCTTATCCATGCCCTGCTATTTTTAGTAAGTCCTCTGATTTTGCACCTCTGAAGCCCGGAACGGCTTGAAATTTTGCACACTGCATCCTCATAGCCTTGTTGTCCTATCGACACTGCCATTTTTAGTCACCCTACTATTTTTAGCCTGTTTCTGAAGGTGATTTACTATAAATAGTAACCGCTTGTTTCTGATAGCTCCATGGCTCCGATTAACTTAGAATTTGAATGAAGGCTCCTCACCCGCGTGACCTTAGCAGCCGACAGCGATGCATCGCCCAATTTACTATTTTTAGCGGTTCCAAATTGACTTACTATACCAATAGCAAATTCTGTTGACTTGAAATTTTACCGTGAGATAGCACGAAGGATCTTGTCCTTGATGGATTTAGGTTTTCAAAAATTCGACTTTTTACCCACCCCCTCTTTTTGGAGGCTCAGTACAGGAAACCTAATTAAGCTCTGCGTACATATCAAATGATCTCGTTTCTCTTCATTTTATGTAGCGCTACGTCATTTCGTGGTCTGAAGCTACTTTGAGGCGGTAGGACACCTGCTAAAGTAAGTTCCTTAATTGATTATCTGAACATGTCTCACCATGACTCGAGAAAACCACCGAGGGAATCACCCGGAGCATGCAAACCTAAAATAGCCTCGGGCCAGATTGAAAGTGGTGCGTCTGCGTTTTGCATGTTATATTATTAGCGAAGGTCACCGAAAACCACGGAAGGAATATCGGACAATACGAAAAGTGCGCATCACAGACCACGAAATTTGTCACAGGAAGCTAGGCTGTTAAAATAGTAAGTTATCGTTTTAGCTCAAATTTTGCATGAAACTGATACATACTCTGAATGCATTATAAGCTGTCGGAACCTCGGAAATCTTGACAAAGGCTGCATGTAATTTCACACTTACTAAAAATAGTAAGTACCTCAAATTTTGGTGGAATTCTGCTGAGAGCCTGCTGGAAGCACACTGACAACAATGTTAGTCTCAATTTGCAATTTATTCACCCTATTCGACCTTGGATTGACCAGAAACGATGAAACCCTAATTTTTAGACTTGGTCAATTTTATGCTTAAGCTCAATGACGGGAACGTCTCGGAAAGATAGACAGGATGAGAGAGAGACAACAGCAAAAACCAACCAACATCAAACCAAAAGCAAAGCCAAAATTAGGGGGTCCCCATTTGCAATGGGGCGATGTGTGAAAAACGTCACAACACCTAGGAACATCGTTAATGTTTGGGACAATAGATTCTCAATATGTTTTGGCAAGAACTTTCAAATTGACTAGTATTGAGTTGACTTTGAGAACTATCTACGTAAGATTTTCACTCGCCAAGACTTCTCCTAAGAAACCTCAATGACTTAGAGCAATTTTTCATGTGTGTGAAATATAGCAATCGCGAGAATTGGTGTCAAGACACAATAGATGATTCCCTTCTGAGTCAAGTACAAATCTTAATCAAATGATAAGACTTGAAAGAACAACCTCGGATTCTAAAGCACTTCCTGAATGACTATCTAAGAAATGGACTAACATTATATCAACATTGTACTGGAGTGTGGTGGAAACAACACAACACCCCCCTCACAAAATGGGATCTCCTTTATTGAAAGCAAATTAAACTATGAAAGCAAGACAACTAATCTAAACAAAAACAAAAACTTTAAGCGAACAACAGTCAAAAGACCCAAGTACATACAACTCCTAGCATGATTTCTTAGGACATTCAGCAGTGACACAACAACGGTGATAGTGTGGAGCCTAGCAAATTCGTCCTTGAACTCAGAAAAGTAATCTTTCACCATACAAATCTCAAACTCAAGCAAATCTTCAGGAAAGATTAGCAATTGAGGCAACTCATCTGGACCATGATTGATCCATAAACAAGTTGTCTTTCCTAAATCTCCATTATCAAAATGATATTCTTTGTAGCCAATAGTGAGGAAAGATACAACCTGGTGGTCTTCATTCGCTGGCCTGCATTCTTGCCTGTCGTCCATTGCTTCATCAGGAGGTCGAAGTTGATGGTGAACCAAACCTCTTGCGTTCAAAAGGTGGAGATGATCCAAACTGGGAGGAGTGTGGCGGGAAATCAATTCAAAAGGGCATTTGGAAACTTGGATTATTTCATGCGCTGGACCCTTTTGAATCCCTAACAATGGATCAAGCTCCAACCTGAATTGTTTTTCATTTTCTATCTCTTTATCAGGCAGTGTTTCATTTGTTTCAATTTCATCAAGCAATTCCTCCATGACTGTGAATAATGGATCAAGTGTTGATGCAAAATGCATTTCATATTCTGCCTCCATCTTGGTAGCCCATTGATCATCAAACACATCATCTTGCCTTAAGTTGCTTGTCATTTCTTCCATCTTGCTCATGCATAACTGAACCTTTTCATCAAGGAGCGTTCTTTCTTGAAGTGTACTGGAATCACTTCCCTCTTCACGTTCTCCTCCTCGGATGAATGAACATTGAAGGTTCCTCACACCATCTGTACTTTGAGCTAAGTCCTCCGTTCCTGGTTCTTGATGATCTTCAATAACTTGCAATTCTGTACATTCATTCACCTTTGTATGCTGACAGTTGCCTTGGGTGGTTTCTCTCCCATGGATATATCTCACGACTTCTTTGATCTTTGCTCCAATAGCCTCTTGTTCTAGTGTGATGTAGGAACAATCTTCATCTGCTTGCTCCCTAAGCTCAATCACATCCTCTTGTTGTGACTTATTCTCCTTGTTGTTGGATGATGTTGAGATACACTCTTCATTTGGGGCTAAAAATGTTTGTGTGACATATTCAATCCATCCTTTGTCTTTGAAGAATCCATATGGTAGTATTGGTAATCCGAGGCGACACCTGGCGAAGTTGATGGCTTCTTCACATGTTGTGCAAGTGAACTCTGGATGAGGTGCGTTGTGAATTCGACACCAACGAGGGAGCAAAACACCTTTCAAACAAACATTGCCTAACTCCAACTGATTTTGGATCGTAAGTATGAATCTCATGAAGGCCTCATCCACAACTTCTGGAATGCTATAATCATCAAGTTCTACCTCCAATACTCCTGGCTTGGGGACATCCCAAAAGAAAATTTTCCCTTGGAGAACAAGCTCTATCCTTGAGAGGAATGTTAAGCAATTGATTTCTTCGTGCTGGGAGGTCTCATGAATTCGACATCTTCCTGGCAGAGCAAACTTAGACAAATTCCCGGGGTGCTTGGGTTGTGCATTCCAGTCTTTCATAGATCGAGCAATATCCGTAGGAAACATCTTGAGAAAGAAATATTACTCATCATTGAGAAATCTCTTTTGATTTTTGAATTTTCAACTTTTCACTTTTTGAATTTTTTTTTTTTTGTTATAAGAGATCTAACATATCTCGGTTTGGAACTTCAAAGCTCATCTTAGGTTCTTCCGACACGGGAGTTAATTCAAAATAAACCCTCCTTCTAAGCGTAATTACATTGATGTGTTTTAAGCGGCCGCTTTCCAGCGAATAAAGTAGCCAGCGGCTACCCTATTCTCTCTTGATCACAAAGTATCCGCGCTAAGATTGCGAGAGAGTTCGTTCAACTCCAAGGTTCTTTCAATCGAATGGTCTCGGTTATGTACATTTTTAATTATTTCAAGGTTCTACGAGAATTGTTTAATGGCGGAGGAGGGTTTTCTGATTTAATGATTTATCAATGAAGCAGGTTCCTATTCTTGGAAAATCTCTGAATCTAGATGGTGTGTAGAAAGTTAAGGAAATCTATAAAGGCGTGGGACATGCGATCCAATTCTCTAGCTTCAGCAGACTCTGCTTTGCCTGCGCGGACCTCCACGGAACCCGGTGCAATCTTGGAGTGGCTTGGGTGTTGGGATCACAGCTTAGCATGCAGAAATACCATCTGGCAGCCTATAAACACACAATCATGATCGAGTTAAGTACCACGATATTCGATTGACCACACAAAGTGGCATTCACGCTGGTAGACACTGGTGGTATGTAATGAACCGGACCAATTTTTTTATTTTTGCAAATGATTTACGTACATACGCACCCGTTAAGGTTAGCATAAAGCAGTGATAGCTAACGAAATCTTTGGGATCCGTCACGGGCAGGTGTAAACATGTTCGGATCTCAAAAAATAAATACTGACAAGAACTCTGTGAGGAGATGGCAGGTGAGCAATAAACTGTCGATCCGGTCCTATTGCAATACTGGAAAGAGCTCAACACCAAGTATGTGCTACTCGATCCGTGATGGATAAGAGGCGACCATATGGCGGAGACTTAAGGAATTACAAAGCAAATAAAGCAAATAGGCGGCAAGCCAGCCTCTTCCACTTATTCAGTGGGCAGATACAAACATTGAATTTTGCAATAATATTAAAGTTGCTGACAGTACTACTGTTCAGCTTACAATATATCAGAGAACTTGTCAGAATCACAAGATTAGAGGCCTTCAATGCTGCAACAATATAAGAACCCACTCCAATACTTTCAAACTCCTTTTACAACAACTACTCACTCAGCTATTAACTTTCTCAAGTCTGATATTGACTGATTATGACAGAAATTACTCAGAACAGCAACATAGGGACTCACTAGAATGCTCATAACTTACCCAATACACACCCAAATGACTTAAAACCAAGTGCAGATTACTCTAACAATGATGGCGCCCCAAATGGAATGCATAAACCTCACCAAAAGACTTTCATTTTTTTTGCACATAACCCAAAGCCAACTGCAGAAAGGTACGGCCCTCTTACAAGGGCGATTTTCATTTAAAAATCCCAATGAGCAATATAAAATCTATAACTTGGCAAAGATGGACGCCTAGCTTAGGAAAACAGATTTCTTTAATGCCCAGAACCAGAATAATTTTATTTCAAAAGCTGCGAGCAATTCTTACATTCCCATATGATATTCAGCAATTTCCAGAAATGAACATAAATGCAAAACTAAAACTCCAAATGCATATACTAAACTGAAAATGCAATATAATTCCTAATACATGCTAACCTCTCAACTAGTTGCTATCTTTCAAGCAAGAAGAAGAGCCAATGCTAGGAGGTATGCTTTCCTCGAAGCGAGTGCCTGAAGACAATCCAGCAGCATAACAGTGTAGTAGACAAAAGATGCCAAATGAAGAGCTGAGGCCTGATTATATAGACGAGAGAGAAACATCTAGAAGCTTCCAGAGGGCGCCCAAACCCTAATTTCAAATTCACCCTTTTCCCTCCAAAAGATGGCGTCCATTTTCATCAATAAAACATCACTTTTTTTTTAAAAATAAAAACAATCTTCTCAAAAGGGCGTCCCACTTCACTTGTCACAATATTTGACATTTAAAAATTATAATTTATCTCCAATGACGCCATGACCCTCAAAGTTCCCCTTTTTAAACAGCAAGGTTGCCTTTGTAGGCAAAGGGAACAATATTAAAATAGCCAATACTAATACTTATCTCTCCAGAAAAATGTGAGAATTGCAGAACTGAAGTTATGACTGAAACAAACTGAGTAATTCCATTGAAACAGATCAAGCATCCCACTTTGCCAAAAATAGAATTTACTAAAAATAGTGGAAGTTACATGATTCGGAATGCCCAACAAACACACCCGCTGCGAGAGCTCTCTGAAAACCAGAGAAAGAATCCATGATCAATCCAAACTCAAACAGCAACCTCCTCAAACTGAAACCCTAATTTCACCATCTAGCATAGCCTCTGGTCCTAGGAATAGGCCAGCAGTCCATGAAAGCGATCAACTGTGAGAAGGGGACATTACAGTCCGCCCTCCCCAAGATTGCTTGCCCTCAAGCAATCGCAAGTCTGGATGCTGTAGAATCTCCTCATCCTCCCAAGTAGCATCCTCCAATGGTAAATTCTTCCACTTTACCAAATACTTTTTGATTGTTCTCCTCCTCAAGGAACGCTCTCTGAAATCAATAATCTGTTCTGGAACCAAGGTCAACTGCCCTTCTTCATCCAAAGGAGGTAACTGTAATGAAGCCACAACGTTGTGTCCAAGTGCCTTTTTGAGGCGAGACACATGGAAGACATTGTGGACCTTACTACTCGAAGGTAGTTCCAACTCATAAGCCACCGCTCCAACCTTCCTAACAACTTTGAATGGTCCATAGAAGCGTGGTTTCAGCTTCTCAGCTCCACTCTTCTTAAGTGTGGACTGTCTGTAGGGCTGAAGCCGAAGATATACCATATCACCAACCTCAAATGAGCGCTCAACACGCTGCTGATCAGCGTACATCTTTTGCTGATTTTGTGCCATTTGAAGGTTGTCCTTCAAGGATTTCAAAACATCTTGGCTCTGCTGCAACCAATCCTTGGCTTGAGGAGCTTTGCTATCGCCAAACACCAAATCCGCAAAGCTTGGAGCCTCGTAACCATAAAGGGCCATGAATGGTGACATCTTTATTGACATGTGGAAAGATGAATTGTAGCAATATTCTCCCAAGTGGAGCCATTTTACCCATGCTCTTTGCTGTTCCGAGACATAATTTCTGAGATAGCCCTCCAACCATTTGTTCACAATCTCCGTTTGCCCATCCGTTTGTGGGTGATAGCTAGTGCTTGGAGTAAGCACTGTACCACTCATCCTAAAAATTTCCTGCCAAAAGGTGCTTAGGAACTTGCTGTCCCTATCACTCACAATATTTTTAGGCAACCCATGCAATCTAAACACTTCATGGAAGAACAAATCTGCAACTTGAGCTGCTGTAAATGTGCTAGTGATGGCAAAGAAATGAGCGAATTTGGTCAATCTGTCCACTACAACATAAATACAGTCTTTGCCTTGGGCCCTAGGCAACCCGGTGATGAAATCCATAGAGATACTCTCCCATTTTTGACTTGGAATGGGAAGTGGCTGCAATAGACCAGCTGGAAGAGAGTGCTCATTTTTATTCATTTGACAAGTACTACACTCCTTGATGTGACGCTGAACATCATCTTTCAACCCCTTCCAAGAGAATCTCTCTCGAATCTGCTTGTATGTCTTGAAGTACCCTTGATGACCAGCAAGTGGACTGTCATGGAAAGTCACCAAAATCTTCTTCTTAAGTTTAGAATCAGCCACCAAGAAGATTCTTCCCTTGTAGTGGATCAACCCATCAACTACCTTGTACCTTTCATCATGAAAAGTACCTTCAATAACGCTGGTTGCAAACTGATTTTTGGCATAATCAGCAAGCAACAACTCCTTCCAATCAGCATTAAGCTCACACAATGAGCTCAAGTGAGGCCTTCTGAACAAAGCATCAGCCACAATGTTATTCTTCCCTTTGACATACTCAATGTCAAAATCGTAAGCTTGTAGCTTACTCACCCACTTCTGCTGTCTCTCATTCAAGTCCTTCTGATGCATAAAGTGCTTGAGACTGTTGTGATCAGTCTTGACCACGAATTTACTTCCCACCAGATATTGTCTGAACTTAGCTAATGCATGCATGTTTGCAAGCATTTCTTTGTCATAGATAGAATAGGTCCTTTCAATCCCTCTTAATTTTCTGCTTTCAAATACAATTGGATGCTTCTCTTGCATCAAAACAGCCCCAATACCTTCCCCTGATGCATCACACTGTAACTCAAAGGGTTTGGAGAAATCTGGTATGGCCAATACAGGACAAGAACTCATGATTCTCTTGAACTTATCAAACACACTCTGAGCTTTTTCTGACCACATGAAAGCCCCTTTTTTAGTGAGGTCAGTAAGAGGAGCAACACTTTGAGAATACCCCTTTACGAACCTTCTATAGAAGCCACAAAGACCCAAGAATCCCTTCAAATGAGTCAGATTTTCTGGAGGTGGCCAATCTACTATAGCCTTGATCTTTTCTGGATCAACCTTCACCCCTTCAGTGCTGATTATGTGGCCAAGGTAGAGCAGCTCCTTCATTCCAAATTCACATTTGGACTCTTTTGCAAACAAACTTTCTGATTCAAGAATGCTAAGCACTTCCTCCAAGTGCTTGAGGTGTTCTTCCCACGTCTTGCTGAAGATGAGAATATCATCAAAGAAAATTAACACAAATTTCCTCAACTGCTTCTGGAAGACTCTGTTCATGCAAGACTGGAAGGTGGCTGGAGCATTAGTCAAGCCAAAGGGCATGACTAGGAACTCAAAATGACCATAGTGGCATCTAAATGCCGTCTTCTCAACATCTGAGCCCCTCATCCGGATTTGATAGTAACCCGATCTCAAATCAATTTTGGAGAAGAATTTAGCACCATGTAGCTCATCAATGAGCTCATCGATCCGAGGAATAGGATACCGATTTTTTATTGTGCTTTGATTCAAGGCACGATAATCCACGCACATGCGGATGGTGCCCTCCTTCTTCACAAGAACTACAGCTGAAGCAAAAGGACTCTTGCTAGGGCGAATGAAACCCATCTCCAGAAGTTCTCTTATGTTCTTCTCAATTTCATCCTTCTGCTTCTTAGGATGTCAGTGAGTTGATGGTGGTTTTGGCCTCTTTTTGAGCTCAATGGCGTACTCGGCACCCCTTTACGGTGGTGGCCCGGTGGTGGTCAGCGACTTATACCTCTTGGTAATTATAGATTAGATATCGGAGGATATTCCCTACTTAGTCTCAAGCTGGACTAGGAAGACATGCATTCCATAGCCCACTCCCTTGGTATGTCTAATCAATGCACCATCCTTTTAGAAAGAAGAAACTGTCTTGAGGACCACCATTAGACCCATTCCTCTCAAATAACTTTTCACACCATCAGATTGGAACGGGCTCCATTGTTTACAGGGTAGAGGGAGATTTACAAAGTCGACGTAACCTTCTGTACTAGCTGCATACATGTCACAATAAATAACCACATAGAAGTCATCTTTGACTTCCCATAGTTCCCCTAGCCTGCAAGGACATATTAGGAACTCTTACGTGTGCGAAATACTGAAACCCGCCGGCCACCATGACTTTGGCCTCAGTTCCCCAGTTTGGGGCCTTCTTGCTTGTACACCTTCATCAACAATTATGCGTTGCACCGGTATCAATCAATGCAACATCGATGGCCTCAACTCCACCACGAACCTTGAAAGATTCATTGGAAACCCCTAGAGAGTTGGGCAATAAGGCCCCCAACTCCTTGCTCATGATCGGACTCTTCTGTGGCTCTTTCATCCTCGCTGTCCCCAAAATAAGACTGCTGATCAGACATATCAGATGCTGATTCATAATCAGAATAGGTCCCCATTTGATTATAACGCCCTCTACCAGGACATCTATGGCCTTTAGTCCAAGGCTCTAGACATGTGTAACACTTGCCCTCCTTTCTGAGCTGTTCACGTTGCTCTTCAGTCAACTTAGGTGGGAACTTCTTGTGCTGATTAGAAGAATGTCTCTTATCCTTATCCTTCTTGTGGCCAAAAGGCTTAGGCGGAAATTTAGGCCTAGGGGCTGATAACTCCATACTACGAGCCTTCTTGATTGCCTCATCAAGACTTGGTGGATCGAAAGCTTTAACCCATCCTTTCAAGGGTTCGACCAAACCTTCAGAAAACAACACCACCAATCTTCTTTCGGTGATGTTGGGCACCATCACAGAAAGTCTCTGGAAATCAGCAATGTAAGAATCCAAGGAGCCATGCTGTTTGAGTTGTGCAAGCTCGCGAAACCTTACTTCAGGATCCTTAGTGTGAACCTTTCCAATCAGCTTGTTGGTAGATTCTCACTAGGTTGGAGCGTTATATTAGGTAATGAAATATGTACCACCACTCATGGGCATCCATAATGACACCAAGCAGTGGCATCTTATTACATGGGGCCGAGAAGTGAAAGGTAGTTGTCCCCAACCCGAGACCCGCCAGTCTTCACCGAACACGTATCACTTCCATCGAAGTGAGCCAATGTTACCTTTCCTAAGGCTTGATGAAAATCTGTTCTAGGAGCCATATAAGCTCGGTTATCAACTCTTCTTCCGTGTCTTATGTCCCTCTGATTCAAGAATTGATCAAAGGACCATTGGTTCCTAAGATCAGGAGGTAGGGTAGCATACTCCATATAGGCTTGTCTGGCATCGTCTACCAAGGGAATGGGAGCTTCAACTGGTTGTTCTTCTCTTGGAGTGAATGTAGGAAAGAGCGGTCTAGAGGCTGATCCGCTAGAGATGGCATCATGCTGTCCAATAGTTCTACTACCTCCATTACCATTGTTTCCATTATTCCCATTGTTTCCATTGACACCACTGCTTTCTCCTGTAGCATGGTTTTGATTCGGAATATGGTTCTGAGTAGCTTGCTGATCCATTTTAGCAAGTAATCGAGACATCATCTCAATCATCCCATCAAATTTCTTTTCCATCCTTGCATCCTTCTCTTCCATGGCTGTCCTAAGATTGTCTGACATGTTCTCAACTGTTTTCCCCGTATCCACAGCTAACCCTGTTTCTCTCAAAGCCTCTGAAAAAGTATCTGCTTCTGGCACTGACGGAAGCTGTATCTATTGCCTTCTGGCCTGACCTCTGGTGAAGTATCTGCAATCACTGTCACTCATCTGACCACTGAATCACTGTTGGGCACAGGTTGGCAGAATCATGGCTCTGATACCACTGTAATGAACCGGACCAATTTTTTTTTTCTTTTTTTCACAAATGATTACAATGCAACACGCATCCGTTAAGGTTAGCATAAACCAGAACGATGCAGAAAGTAACTCTAACCAGAATGTACACCAGGATCCCGATGCGGGCAAGGTGTGAGCATTGGTCAGAGGATCTCAAAGTAAATGCTGAACAAGAACTCTAACCAGAGATGCGCCGGTGAACGACGAGCATTCGGTCAGAGGATCCCTATCTATTGCAATACTGAAAAGAGCTCAACACCAAGTATGTGCTACTCAATCCGTGATGGATAAGAGGCGACCATATGGCGGAGACTTAAGGAATTACAAAGCAAATAAGCAAATAGGCGGCAAGCCAGCCTCTTCCACTTATTCAGTGGGCAGATACAAACATTGAATTTGCAATAATATTAAAGTTGCTGACAGTACTACTGTTCAGCTTACAATATATCAGAGAACTTGTCAGAATCACAAGATTAGAGGCCTTCAATGCTGCAACAATATAAGAACCCTCTCCAAAACTTTCAAACTCCTTTTACAACAACTACTCACTCAGCTATTAACTTTCTCAAGTCTGATATTGACTGATTATGACAGAAATTACTCAGAACAGCAACATAGGGACTCACTAGAATGCTCATAACTTACCCAATACACACCCAAATGACTTAAACCAAATGCAGATTACTCTAATAATGATGGCGCCCCAAATGGAATGCATAAACCTCACCAAAAGACTTTCATTTTTTTTGCACATAACCCAAAGCCAACTGCAGAAATGTACGGCCCTCTTACAAGGGCGATTTTCATTTAAAAATCCCAATGAGCAATATAAAATCTATAACTTGGCAAAGATGGACGCCTAGCTTAGGAAAACAGATTTCTTTAATGCCCAGAACCAGAATAATTTTATTTCAAAAGCTGCGAGCAATTCTTACATTCCCATATGATATTCAGCAATTTCCATAAATGAACATAAATGCAAAACTAGAACTCCAAATGCATATACTAAACTGAAAATGCAATATAATTCCTAATACATGCTAACCTCTCAACTAGTTGCTATCTTTCAAGCAAGAAGAAGAGCCAATGCTAGGAGGTATGCTTTCCTCGAAGCGAGTGCCTGAAGACAATCCAGCAGTATAACGGTGTAGTAGACAAAAGATGTCAAATGAAGAGCTGAGGCCTGATTATATAGACGAGAGAGAAACATCTAGAAGCTTCCAGAGGCGCCCAAACCCTAATTTCAAATTCACCCTTTTCCCTCCAAAAGATGGCGTCCATTTTCATCAATAAAACATTTCACTTTTTTTTTAAAATAAAAACAATCTTCTCAAAAGGGCGTCCCACTTCACTTGTCACAATATTTGACATTTAAAAATTATAATTTATCTCCAATGGCCTGATACCAAGTCCTTTTTGAAACAACTTAAGTTGCCTTTGCTAGGCAGGGTATAATATTAAAATAATAATATTATAATGAAAATGTATCTCTCAAAATCGCCCAAGGCCAAGCTGAAGTGCAGCTGAAACAAGCGAAGAGTGATCCCAAGCATTTGGATCCAGCTGTCTATTTCCAAAATAAATTACGAAATAGTAAGTTAAAGTTGCGGAATGGCCCCAGACACACCGCTGCGAAGCTCTCTGAAAACCCGGAAAGTCCGCGTTCAATCCAAACTCCAAGCAACAACCTCCTCAAAACTAGGAAACCCTAATTTCACCATCCGCATAGCCTACGGGTCTCCGGAATAGGCCAACGGTCAACAGAAACGATCACTGCTGAGAAGGGGACATTACATGGTATGGATAGACGAAGTTTGCCCAAATTGAAGACCACATTCCACAGTTACTATCACCTACGTACATGAAATGAAACTTATTCTACTTTAAGCCACTACTTGAATCAGAAGGACAAAGAAACCTTGCTAGCTACTCACAACAAAAGATGAAATTCACCATCAATGAAAATTCTTTTTATTGGGAGAGTGTTCACAACAATTTCTTACAAAGTTTTAAAGAAAAAAACTTTCCTTCTTCTTCAAACTACTCTATCAATCTACGCTATACTACTTCTAAGCTATCACCTAGATGTCTCTCTATTCTAGTCTCTACTGTCTAACTTCTACTCATGAAGGTACAAATGAAGGGGGATGCCCCTTTATATAGCTGGCCAAGTCCAACGGACGACTCAGATTACAATTGGCTGGATGGCCCAGATCATGCCACCTCAGCCCTAAACAAGATTCACCCTAAAAACCGCCATCAAGAGGAGTGGGGTAATAAATGAGCCATTAATGTCCATCATCCTTCTAGAAGATCCCAGCTTTGAAACGTGTTAGCACTGTTCTTGATCTTCTTCTTGACGTTGTTCTTCAACTTTTTCTTTGTCACTTGAGCTGGGCACATATTAAGTCTCAACACTTAGCCACTTTTTGCAACTTTTCTTCCTTCGAGGTTGAAATGTATTCGTGGAGTACTTGCTTCACCTTCCTAAGTCATCATCGTTTGGTCTCGACGTTTCTCTTGCAAAACAAGCAAGGAGAAGAGCATTAAAACACTTCATAATATAAACTCAACTATATTTTCATGCTTTGATCTCCAAGGGTTCATCGTTTTTCTTCTAACAAACTTCATCCTCAAATTCTTCATGCCTTAGCCAAATTTCCAACCCATCTTGCTCAAGGGCGTATCATCTTTTGACAATATTAACTTCAATTGCATCTCTAAGAAATTCATTTCATCAGCTGGGTCATTGACGACTTTGATTTTATTCAACTCTGGCTTAGGAAGATTATCATCACGAAGAGTTTGAGCAAATTCACCTAGGCAGTCAACTTCAAATTCATCCGCCAAGGCGACATATTTCAACATCCTTTTCCTTTCTTGCCTTAGAAAAATTTTCAAACTTTTATTTAGGAAATTCACCAACCTAGTGCCCATTTAAAATCTTCACCTTAGAAGCCTTGGCAAGCTGTGGAAGACCTTAAAATCCATTCCTCATTGCAGACGTCCGATACCCAGAAGAAAATTTTCTTCAGAACTTGTCAGATTCATGGGTATACAATGAATGGGTTCATTTAATTTTTCGAATTTTGAACCTTAGAGAAATAATTTTCAACAAATTTATTCTTGTTCTTCACATCTGTGAGTGTCTCTTGCTCTGACTTGAAAATTTCTATCAACCCTGTGTAGCTGGCATCATCCGACTTCATCTCAGGCAATTTTGCTTGCGCCTTAGGAAATTTCATCACTTCACTAGACTTAGGCATTTTTCCTAAGGAAGAAAAATTTTGTGCCTTAGAAAGATTTTTAAATCACTTAGCACATTTTGAATTTTGCCTTAGAAAATTTTAAAATTCATTTTCAATTCATTGCTCCTGAAGTGAGAAAATATTGTTTCCACTTGCTTAGAAGATTTTCTTTCTTGAATGCCTTGGGCGCATTTCCTATGTCATGGAGAATATTTAAATTCCAACGCCCTCTATATTTTATTTGGCAATTTTCAACGCCTTAATGATATTTATCTCCTAGCATACTCCAAGATGGGCGCATTTTACACTTACAAGAGGATGTTTCAAACTCCAATGCCTAGCACATTTTATTCACATTATGAACTTTTGGGCGCAATTTGCATAGTGAGGTGGATAAGCTTCCAACACCTTAAGCTCTTCACTCCTTAACTTACCTCCACCCTGGCACATCTCATGTGTCATGGAGGATATTAGCCACGCCCTAGTAATATTTTCATCTTTACCTTCACCTTGGCGTACTTAGCATATTTTATTATTCACATCATTTCATAGCCTGGCGCATTTAGCACATGTGGAAGGAGTAACTCCAACGCCTCTTTGACTTTCTTCCATATTTTGTCTTCACATGCCCTCATTTGGGCGCATATTGCATGCTCAAGAAGATGGGCGCATTTTCTATGTGTAGATGGATTAGCATTTCAACGTCTTTGACCAGCTTTGAAACTTGTGAAGTTGGGCGCATTCTTTACATGGTGAAGGATGAAACTTTATGACGCCATGACTTGTCTTTGACTCCTCCTAAACTTGGCGCATTCTCCATGGTGAAGTGGATTAAAATTTGTCTTCTTCCAGGCTGAGTTGAGGGCGAATTTCTTATAGTGAGGAGGATTTTAAAATTTTGTCTTCTTCCTAGCTTGCATGGATACCCTTTTGTCTTTATTCTCCACTTGTCTTTGCATGCCTTGACTCTCTATTTGACCTTATTTTGCATGGCGAATTTTGAGTTGGTGAATTTTGAGTTGCCAAGTGTAGAAAATTTTCAAAACACTTAAGAATATAGAGGAGTCTTCTTCAAATTTAGAATATTTTTCAACCTCCTCTAATCAAAGGCGCATTTCACCCTATAGGCTTTCACTTTGCTCACGCCTTTGATGCTTTGTTGACTCTTTGACTTCCTTTGTTTTTTCCTCACATGCCCTCACTTGGGCGCATTTAAGTATGGGAGGTGAATCTAACTTCAACGTCATGACCACCTTTGAATCTTTGACCCCCTCTTGAAGCATGGGCACATTTTTCCATAGGTGGAGGATAAACTTTTATACTTAGAATTTTTTTTGAACACCTTCCTAGAGTGGGCGCATTTTATGTCTTGAGGAGGATGAAACATATAAAAAACTCTTAAGCATCTCCACCTTGCATGGGCGCATATCAAGGGTTCTACAGGATGAGATCAACACTTAGAAAATTTCCTGATGCTATTAGCTTGAAGTGGGTGCATTTCACCTATGGAGGTGGATGAAACTTAAACTTAGCCACTTTTTTCTGCCTTCACCAGCTTCTTTATGCCTTACTATAAATAGTAAGTCCTTTAATTTTCATATCTCAGAAGCTCAGATTGCTTTGAAATTTTGAACACTGGATCTTCATGACTCTGTTAGTCTGTTGACACTGCTATTCTGAGTTGGCCTGCTATTTTTAGCCCATTTCTGAAGGTGGTTTGCTATTTATAGTAAAGGCTTGCTTCTGATACCTCCACAACTCCGATTGACTTGAAATTTGAATGACGTGCTCCTCACCACGTGACCTGCCTGCTGACATCGGCCCTTGCTGCTGACTTTCTATTTTTAGCCAGTTTCTGAAATTGTTGGCGTTTAAATTTGCACCTCTGGAATGCGGATTTGAAAATGGACAGCTATGCACAGATAAACTGCTCTTCAAATTAGGAGGGGAAGCTCCCTCTTGCTGATGGTGTTTGAAAGAAAGTAAACTAAACTAAGTTGCCTATCTTTTTGATCAGCTTAGAGCACAAGGTTTATTAAACACAAACGCTGCAGCTGAGATTTTCTGATTTAAAGAACTTCAACTACGACTAACTTAAACTAGAGACATTCCCAACTTCTGAAGTAATAGCAGAGCAAGAGAAATCAGAAATAAACAAGGTAGATTTTCTGACAAAGTACTTCAATAACCTCTCTCTCAACAAACACCTACACACTTCACTGTAAATTGAAATCAAGATCATAAAAGCGGAACATAAATAACGGAAATTTGAGATTTTCGACCAAGGCAAAGGAGGCTCATGATTTTATTACTCAAATCTCTAGAACAAAGCTCACTTCTAACATGCCTTGAACAAGAAATTGCAGCTAAAGAGGCTTGCAAACTTATTCTTAACACAATAGAAAACAGCAATCACACTAACTCCTTGTTGGCTAAAGAGGCTCAATTTGCTT
>VDFB02241698.1:0-24897 GCA_007258455.2 Sequoia sempervirens
AAAAGAAATGATTATTTTAAATGACAGTGTTCAAAGTAATAGAGGCAATGACTTAATGAAGGACGTTGATCCTCATAAAAATCATGGATTAAAACTTATGTGAATGCATTCAAACATAAAAGTGGGACAACTTATATGAATGCATTCAAATATAAAAGTGGGATGCAATTATTATTAAAGAACATAAAAAATAAAAAAGGAATTAAACTAAAACAGGTCGACTCATTATGATTAGAAAGAATGTTATAAATATAAGGATGCCTCCCTTGGTAAAATATGTTATTTCATAAGAGACACCTCTCTTGGGAAAACAAGTGGTATAAATAGAAGATAAAAGTGGAAGCTAAAGGGGAAGCCATCTAACAAATAATTTTTGAGTTTAAAAGGAGATAAACAAAAGAAAAAGGAAATGAATAAATGGATAAAGCAATAGATTGGGAAAAGGAATAAATTATAAGAGATCTATTGGATTAAGTATTATTGCCAAGAATATATTTGAGAAGTAACTTAAAATATAACTATAAATATAATATGTATACATTTATATATAATATATATATAAATATATATGTTCATATAAAGTGATTATTGGAAGATTGAAATTAAGTAGAAATAAATTGCATATATATATATATATATATATGTATATGTATACGATCATGCAATAATGATTCTTGTAGTAATTATTAATTTGTAATAGTAATTATTCATTTGATTTAATATATTTGTTCCTCTTTAAGCAACCATGTATAGGGTTGGGAAGGAATCGTGTTAGAAGGGTGGTATAGGTTCTCTCATTGTAAGTACATCACCCTACATTGGATGGAATTGTATTGGTTGGACGTTCTTGTCACTTGGGGCCAAGGGGTATGAGCATGCCCTTGGGCTTCATTGAGATGAATAGTGTTATAGGTTCTCACAATGTAAGTATGTCAGTTGGATGGAATTGTCTTGGTTGGATGTTCCTACCACTTGGGGCTAAGGGGATATGAGCATGCCCTTGGGCTTAATTGTGATGAATAACTTTTCTAGCACCCTATCATGCATTTCTCTCTAATCCCTTCCATGACTGGTTATTGACAAGAGTATATATATTGGATTCAAGTTTAAGTTGTTCAATTTTTTATAAATGTTAGTAGTTCATTTATTCTTAAGTTTAATATATTATATAATTTACTCCAGAATATCATTTGTAAAAAAAATTTGTTATGTAATTGTCCCTTAAGGAAAATTCAGGCTTACTCCAAGTAGGGGACGTTACAATTGGTATCAGAGCCTTAATCCCGCTATCCCGTGGAACAAACCAACTAACCGTCATTCAATTAGGATTAACCATTTAGCCCTCTTCTTAATCAAAGGAAAATAAAATTCAAAAGTGAGCCAACATTGCATTTCTATATGGGTGTGTTGTCCACATGCATGCTTCATGTCTTACATGCATCTATGTGTATGCTTCATGTCTTACGTGTATTTATGTGTATGCTTTGTGTATTACATGTATTTATGTGTATGCTTTGTGTCTTACGTGTATTTATATGTATGCTTCATGCCTTACATGTATTTATGTATATGAATGCTTTTTGTATTATGTTTATTTATGTGTATGCTTCATGTCTTACATATATCTATGTGTTTTCAACTTTGTACCTAGGTGATCCCATATCTTGGTTTATAATTTTTGGCCAAAATGAACCTTTGAATTGATTTTCTAACTAAATCTTCACATTTGGTGCCTCCTTGTGAGGATAAATCATGAGAATTTGAAGATGATGAAAACTAGTGATTTGTGAATTTTTTTATATAGATTTTAAATATATTTTTTTTTTCAAAATTTTTGGAATCATATTGCACTTCTTTTCCATCTCCTTGAAAATTAGTTTTTTCAGTAAACACCATTTTTAAGGAGTGATTCTCACCATATACAACATAAATTTTTTTCCATGAAGGAAAAAAATTATAATTTTTTCAAATTTAGATTTTTAACTACAATATCTAGTGCTTTCATTTGGTTTCATAGTGTTTTATTGAATATTTTTTCCTTAATCAAGTTTTGAAGTCAAACTAATTACAATTCAGACATAGGTAGACTGTATACAACATAAATGTGTTTGTATGTATCAAAAAAATTCAATTTTTTTTGTTGGATCAAGTACTTCAATATCTAGTGCACTGATATTTAAAAAAAAAATTATAATTTGTTATTATTCAACATGTGCAGAACAAAGAGCTTGATTTTCGGTGAAAAACCTACATTCACAAGAAATAAAAAATAAATATAATAATTAAATTAAATTTATTTAAAATTATACTTTTAGGAAACTTATAATAGGACTATATACAAAATTAATTTTAAATGAATTCATTTGATCCCAAAAGAAGTTAAATCAAAAGTGGTTTTTATCAGTATGGGTGTAAAGGAGACTACGATTTATAGAATTACATGGTTTTAAAACTGAGAGTTTAGAGGTTCCTATCGAGGAGTTTGAGGATCTAAGGTGCTTCAAATCAAGCCCTCTTCAGGTGGAATCCTTAAATGGAACTTTTCAAGGCAAATGTTATGTACCACAAAAATATGTGATTTTAGCAAAATCGAGATCTCGAGGAAATTGTAAACCAGTATTGTGGGATCACCCGCTTGATGTGTCTTCAGTAGCACTAACAAATTAACATATTTAAAATTAAATTATTAATAATCTCCAAATGAAAAAATGAAGAGTGAAAGGGTGTGACTCCCTCAAACTTGAGATATAAAAGGAAGAGCATTTCATTTGAGAAAGACATCCATAATGCATCATTGAAGAATTCAATTGAGAATAGAACCTTAATTGATTTTGCAAGTAAATTAAATTAATTTTTCTCAAGAATAGTGATGGTGTGAGAAAGGATGTGACTCCCAATGTGAAATACTATGACTCCCTCAATAATAAGATATAAAATGGGAATCATTTCCTTGTGAATAAATCATCAACAGGAAATAAATCTATATATCAACTTGGAAGCAAAATACTATTCTCAAAGGTAGCCATGAAGGGTGATTCATTTACTATGAAGGGTGGTGAATCCTTCAAGAAATGAATATAAGGGATAAATAAATTCATTTACATTCAATAAGAAATCATCTCTCACCTATCCATTAAGAAATTAAGCAATCATCGCTCATCTTTCCATAAATAAATCAAGCAATCGTCACTCATTTATTCATCAAGAAATCAAGCAATCAAAATATCAAAAAAAAAATCCCAAGGAACAATCAATCATAACAACTTAACAAACTTAATGATAAAATCTAACAGTATAACTTGAATTTCAAATAGAAGTTTGTGTGTTTCCATCACTATTTTTTACAAAATTTTAGGCATAACTAAGATTCAAAGATGGATTAAGATTATCTTACTTTCAAACTTCAAATATAAGTGCACTAAGATATCATCTTGACCTAGGATGGTCAACATCTTAAAATGCAAGCAATAACATTAAATTCCACAAAAGTATTCCAAACAATCTAAAATGATTTATCTAGAAAATTTGTATTACCCATAACACCCCATTTGAACACCATAGAGTGAATTATTATCAGCATGCCTAGTCAGAATTAGAAATAATAATAAAAATCTAAGTCTAAATTCAACCAAACTCTGATATGCTAAAACAATATTGATTGAATGCAATGAAGACACTCAATTCTTTAGGAACCTACAAATTTGGACTCTCGAGAGATCTTAAGAGAAATGTTGGGAATCTATTGTAGGGTATATTCATCAAGCTCTTCATGAAGGAGGAACACAAATGTTCTAATGAAGGGTATTTTTTTCATTTTGAACAAGATTATAAAGTACAAAGCATGTCCATGCCACATATGATTGAAACAATAGCAATTCACAAATCTACCTTGTAATCTACAAAATTGATCTTGTAGACTTTGTTTGTGGACCAAGTTCACTTCTATATTTGATATCTAGAGTAGGTCATCTCATCCCAGTGTCTTACTCTCCTAAGTCATCCTTCTTGAATAGAGTAGCTCTACATTCATGATTAAAAATCAAGTACATCAATATTAGGCATACATGTGTCTTAGGTAAATTTAATACAAATAAAATTTATTGCATAAGTCTATTCTAAGTTACATTATGGACCCATAACCCACAAATCCTAGGATCATTTTCACCTCTTAAACTTTGGGAATTTTTGTTGTTTGAACTAGGTGGAATAAAACAATACTTTCTAAGATATGAAAATCATCCTAGTTTAAACATGGGAATATGTCAAATCTTTACAAGAGGAGGACAACTTCCTATTAATATGGAAATTGGATGTTAGTATCAATCTATAAATTCAAATTCTATGAAGTGTTCGTGGGTGATAACTATTTTTTATGGATTCTAATACTTTTTTACATCTAATAATTTATACTTGAGGATTACCTAGGGATATATACTTAGAAGGTTATAACATGTCATTAGCACCTTAATTTAATTTTGCAGCTTAATATGAAACTACACAATTCTCTGCAACTCAACACTCTACTATGCACTTCTCTCAGTTATGCACCTGCCTCAATTTTCCCTTGAGTGTTAACCATGATAGAAATATTTGATTTTGTTTGGGTTCTACTCATTTAAAATTAGTGCATTCTTTGTTTGCAAATTGGCTCTCTCTCTCTCTCTACAACATACACACCTCAACCCTTAGACAATTTTTTGATAGTCTTTTTTCATATCACCACCGACAATCATTAATTACACATTCAAATTCTAGAAACTTATACTAAGGTTTTCTTCATGTGTTATCTTCTCCAGCAAGCTTCCTTTCCATAGAGCCAATCACTGCCAATACAAATTCTTTGTATTTGCTAATTTTAGTAAGCTAGAAATCCTAAATTAGATCCTCATTAAATGCTATATCTTGTGAAATGGATTTGTATCTATCATCTGGCTATCTCTCAGCATTGTTATGCTGCCATGCAAATCTTATCACCAATTAACTGGTCATTGGAGTAGTTGAACCAATTAAATTCATGCACTTTGTCAACTACCAGTTGAAACCCTCATTCACACTGACCTAGCCATTGAATATCTTCACCTTTGAATTTGGAACATTGATTTATTTTCTTCACACCATGATCCACCAATCTCTATTCCATTGTTATAACTTTAAAACATGACTATCGAATGATTCTCTTTTAACTGGTGTTATTGACCCATTTCATCGTGCATTGCTACAATACCCAACACTATTTTATTCACAACAATGATGTGAATAAACTTTGTGATGCAATCATCCATTGTCACTTTTCTACCTTATCGCTCCATCTCCAATAAAAACTGGGGATCCACCAACTCCTTTCATCATACATCACCAAACTATATAGCGCACGAGGTTAGTAAACTACAATGTGAACATCCTTCATGAAGCAATCACCTATCACCACTTGTCTTCAGCTAATGTCACCTTCCACTTTATATCACATATCACATGAAGCTTAGCTCTTTTCATTTCACAAAAATGATGTGAAATGATGGCACAATATCTTTCCACACGTCCTCCTTGATATCACACTCCATTAGTTGGTCCTGATGAATAAGTGATCACATCGAACACATGTCCTTATCCCACTATCCCATAGGGCCAACCATAGACCCACCATATATTATGCGGGCTGACGAGTACCATCCAATCTGATAGGCTTGATCACAACCATTGATCAAGCTTCATCGATAATAGCCTTGGCTAATGCAAACAACACAAGCAATAGACATTAGATCTCCTCCATTTAATCTCATCCATTGATCTTCCTCTATCACATATCACACACATAGTAGACTGTAGTAGAGACCAAAATGCAATGCAAAGACATAATTTGATAGTCATTAGATCTTCAAACGTGAACATGCACCATCAAATCTTCATCATGAGCACATCACATATCCTGGTTAAGTCTTGGTAGTTATGAGTGCAAATAGTGATGCGAAGGGTTGTTGCAATGAGCACATCACCAGACACACTCATAGCATTAGGAGAGAGGGTCAGTCACACCAACGACCTTGATGACTTAAGTAATCACATAAGTAACCTGCGGCCACTAATGCACATTCAACATTAAAATATAACATTTTTTCATCTACCATGACTGTGACTCTAGAGTTTATCTACAAACCCTAATTTTGACTGAGAGCATAAATAATTCATTTTTTAGCATATTCTACCATCATTGATCATGCAAACCACATCAATTGAATCCTCTCAAAAAACCCATGTCAAATATGACTTTAGTTTTCCCTCCTGACATCTGGAGGCAGCCTCTGTAATGTCATGACAAATTTGCATCTTTTTTAGCAACTTTGCAACAATTGCAAAACCATGCTCTTCTATCCATCAATCCCATTGCTTCTTTGATCACCATTTTGACATCAATGACAACCAAATTTTCAACAGGGTTTGGTGAATTGCAACATAGCATTGTTCATTCATCATTTCTTTCATGTTTTAGTACTTTAACTCAAGGTTTAATTACCAAACTTGGGTTTGACCAAGGAAAACCCTTATCCACCAAAACAAATATTTTTCTCCTCTTTGTGAATGTGTAGGTTTATAGGTTGAAGAACGATTGAAGACCTCAAATTTGCAAAGTTGTAAAAAGTTGTCATATTTGTTGCCAATCCCTAGAATCTTACCTATAGAATCATTTCCGACTATCTGACATTGAAACCTAGATCAAATGGAAGCTACAAACTGACACCAGAGGATCTCGAAATCTAAGTAAAACCTTTAGACAAAGACCCATTCGCCCATACGCAAATTAGTCCCAGTCGGTGTTCAAAAATTGCATTTTGGTGATAGGTACACATCACTCTACCATTTCCCTGGATCTGTCAAAACTTTGTGGTTTTTTTTGTATTATGCTTTAAATTGATGATTCAAGTTTGAATTAGCATAATTGTGGTGATTTACTATTTTTATTTTTTCTCCCAAAAGTGTTGTTCAGGTTGATACCCCCATTCTCAATCATAAGGAAACCAATAGATTCCCTCATTGAGTTGACTCACCTAAGGGTTGTAAGTCAATTCTTTGTGAGGATCTATTTTCCTAATGAAATAAAGAAAAATAGGTCCACTTATCCACCCTACACATATTATTACACAATACACATATACATACATCATCCATATTTTTCTTTGTTTCAATAAGGAATTAATAAAATCAAATAGGTTTTCTTGTTTTGATTGACTTCCATTGTGATGAGAGTTATTTGGGTTGTGCGATTACATTTCCTAATAGGGTTCCTCAATCTTGTTTGCATCATATACTCCCAATCTTATCAATATGAATCATACCATACAAGACCCTAAGAAGGATAGTGTTTCTCATGAGGCTTGTGGAGTTGAGTGCAAGGACCAAAAAAATTCCCAAGAAATTCATTAGAATAATGTCCTGGGAATTGTTAGAATAATCATGCATTAGCTAATAATTAATTACTATTTAATTAACTATTAGTCTAATTTTTTCTCATGCACTTAAGCTAAACTTAGGAGTTCTTTTATGCTTTTAGGGTTTTTCTCCTATATAGCACTCAACCCTCATTGTAATTATGACTCGAGCTTTCATATCTTTTTGGTCTCTTGCTTTTGTAGCTTTTCTTGTTGAGGAATATTGCATATATTATTTGCAAATCTCTTGCATGGAAGGTGTCTTTGTTCGTTGTATGATCCTATGGCTCATGGTTTTGTGGTGTTTTAACATGGTATAAGAGCTAAGATTTAGCGAACCGCTTCTTGATTTATGAGAATTTTTTTCTTCAGCAAGGGTTACAAGCTTTAGATCTGAATCCCCTTTACTTTTCTTACAAATTTTGGAGGTGAGCATTTTTGGTGCATTTTGACGTGAAAAGGACCATGTCGTTGGTTTCAGATTTGTCAAAAAAGTCAAATTTTCTTTTTGTTTTGCCTGATTTGAATTCCTAATGCTAGATCTATGAGGGTTTAAAGCAGTTGATTTTTCCTGGATCTGGAGGGAAGTTGCATTTTTAGAGCATTTTGGCATGAAAAGGATCGTGTTGTTGTGTTCAGGAGGTCGATTCCATGAATTTTGACTATAAATTCACCCTATTTTGACGGCATGAGCTTCTAATGCAAAATATTTTTATACAAGGACCTGTACAGCCCCTGTACGGATTTATGTGCACAAAATTTGAAAAAAAATCAAGTGTTTAAGGTTTGGCATTTCTAGTTTTTAAATTTCTTTTTAATAAATTTCATAAAAATCAAAAATTATTCGTAGGAATTTTTTAATAAAAAAAGGAAAATTCAAATTTTTGGGAGTTGCAATTTTTTAAAAAAGGGGTACTCACAAGGTACCTTTGACCTTGTAGGCCTTATACCTTACCAACCTCACTGTACTCATCGTAGCTCATTTATGGCAACCTTACCCAGAACCGACAGCAACTGGTTTAACTCCCTAGCAGCCCATTAACATTTTCGGCACCTGTCAAATCTTCTCGGCAAGCATTCAACTTTCTAGTCCTTGCACAAACAATTTTCAATGACCACACCTTCTCCGACCAGCTTTCCAACATCAACCGTTTTTCCAATCGACATGGAATCTTTTCAAAATATTTCATTATGTGATGGAATATTCCATTCGTTATTTTTCCAAGGGAGCCAAATTTTTTTACCAACGACAAGGAATATCTTGCATGTGCAGATCATCATGCAAAAACAAGCCCTTAAGTGGCAAAAATCCAGAAAAATCGCTGTTAGGCAACTTTGATCAAATATTTGAATAAGTTATCTATATTATTTCAAAATATGTAAGAATAGAATTTTTAGAAAATTGAATGTAGTTTCTAAAATACTAGGGTTTATTTAAAATAAATAAAATCTATTTGGTGAAAATTTGAAATTTCAATGCAAGAGTACTTAAATTTCAAGGAAAAAATAAGAAGTAGGTGTCCTTCCACCACCCCAACCATAATAAAATGATAAAAAAAAAATTGTAAGATTTTGTATATAAGTAGAAGACTCGTGGTCCTGATGTGTGATGCATATTTTTTGTAATTTTTCCAATTAAATAATTAATTATGAATTTTATTACAACTTTAGAAATATAAACTCGTCTCTGGTCTCGACCACCTTAACTTGGTCAAAACTTCATGAAATTAATTTTTTATTTTTAGTCCTATTATGTGAAGCATAGAATGTGATGTATGTTTCTGATTCAAAAAATATGAGTACCGCTTGAAAGTTATAGATGTTTTTCAATCAGCTCATCGATCCGACTCTTATCGTGAATTTAATAGAAAATTAATAATAATTATTTATTAAAATTAAAATTAAATCATAATTTATACTTTGGAAAGCTTAACTTCCTCTAAAACCCTTTCGCTTCATTAATTTTGGGTGAAAAAAAGTCACACCTACATAATCTCACAAATACCCATAATATTGCCACTTTTGGCTTAATTCTAGATCCAGTACACATTACCCTTCCCTAGAATATTTTGTTGATGTCAATATGACATAATGTTGATGTCAGCATGACATCAGTGGTGCAACCACTAGGGTATGGCCCCTTTGAACCCCCCTTATGCCCTAAAGGAGGGGTTTTTTTCTTTTGGCCATAACTTGGGCATACAATGTCGAATTTTAGCAAACGAGATATCATCAGAAAGCTAGTTCCACCAAATTTTTAATGGTGTGGGTCTCATCACCTATTTTTCTCTATTGGTACATTCTATAGCCTGTTGAAGTTAGATGTGTTATTTCAGTCTCGAGCTCGTAACTTTTGACCAGTTTCTCCATTTTTTGTGATTCCAACAAAGTTGGAACCATCTTTCAGAGCTCTTAATGTTCTATCCATGCACTTTTTCCAGATTTCTCTCCAAGTACATTTTATTCAAATTTTTATGTTTTCAAACTCTACTAAATTACTTAGACATTTTAGCTCTTGGAAACTTGTTTGCGTGGTATGACTCATTTTTGGCTGCTCTTCATGTATTTCTAGTATTCTATCCTATTTGGACATTGTAGACATCTTTTTTATGCACATTATCTTATGTAGACATACTAAGATAAAATTTCCATTCTTGTGTATACTTTTTAGGGATTTTTCACATCCTATTGTGCCTATTGTATTCACACTATGATAGAAAGTGTCATGGAGGGGTTGATGTTTTCCTTTGGTTTTTTATCATTATTTTTTCAAGTGAGTGTCCCTTCCACGACAGTAGTGAATCTTGGTGATTCTTGCCTCATGTGTGTGTGCCTTAATTTTCACACCCGTTTATTTGTAGGTTTTTTCTCCTACATGCACTTCTTGGTTTCAAATAGTTTCAGTGTTCTTGTCATGGCTCTCTCTTTTCAGCATTATGGAAGGTTTCTACTATTGGTGCTACTGCTTCCTTGGTTTCATGTTGGAGTGATCTACGTATCTAGTTCTTGTTCCTATGTACTTTCAAATGCAACATACACTAGCATGTGGTTACATGAATTTTAGTGAGACGGATCATTTACCATATGGGCACTCTTGCATTCCTATTTCTGGAGGTTCTTCATTTCAACACCATATCAGTCATCTTTTGACAATAGTCTATAGATTCTTCATGCTTTAGTGATGTTCTACATGTTCCTCTTTTTTAGGACATTGTTTGGTTAAAGGCTTCTCAGTCCTTCACACCTTAATTTGGAGGATTTTCATCAGTCCTTCATTCTTCTTTCTCTCTTTTGGAGAGGATTTTTCTCACTTTGGTTTTCTCCTTTTCTCTAGTTGTGAGAGATCTTTTGTTTGTACATGGGTACCTAACCAGGCCTTGTTTTTCAAGACCCATCATGCATTCTTTTTATGGTTTTTAGCTACTACTTAAGTTCATCTTAAGGGCCCAATGTTAGAGTAATCATGCATTAGCTAATAATTAATTACTCTTTAATTAATTATTAGTCCAATTTAATCTCATTCACTTAAGCTAAACTTAGGAGTGATTTTAGGGTTTTTCTCCTATATAGCACTCAACCCTCAATGTAGTTATGACTTGAGATTTCATATCTTTGTTATAGTCTCTTGCTTCTATAGATTTTTCTTGTTGAGGAATATTGCATATATTGTTTGTAGATCTCTTACATGGAAGGTTTCTTTGTTCACTGTTTGATCTTGTGACTTGTGGTTTTGTGGTGTTTTTCATAATTCTAACAGGAATGGCTTGCCTAGTATTGGGTTTTACAATAATAATTGAGGTATGTGCAAGCATAAAAAAAAATTGCAAGTGCCATATGTTTGATACAATAGTGAGCGGTGTAAACACATTGATGGCATTCCAAGGTCATCCCAAGGTTTTGGGTTCTAGGAGGAACTTAATAACTTGGATGTGCACATATTAAACTTTACCTCCACATGGTTTTGGGTTTTGGGATGAACTTGGAACCTTGGAATGGTGAACATAAGTTCTTACAAGGTTTTTGGTTTTGGGAGGAACTTGGAACTTGGGAGCTTTTGGGGTTTCAGGTTTTTGGGAGGAACTTGTAATCATGATTCCATGGGTAGCTTGGTTACATGATTCAGTGGGAGCTTGTGACAGTGATGGTTTGGCGGTGTTGTGTCTTCTTAGTTTGGAGATCATGGTTTGTACTCTTCTCTTTGGGAGATCGGTGTTGAGTTCTTTGATTACATTGGGGCCATAGAGGATCTTCGTTTAGAGGATAGTTATCATGTTTCCATGAAGAGCTTGGTGTCACAGTTCAATGGCAGCTTGTGGTGATGATGTGGATTCATCATTTGATGGTGGATGATCTTTTGTATTGTTTGTTGTTTTCATGGATGGACTCTTGGATTTTATTTCTTCTATGTAGTGAGGGTTCTTTGACATCTTGGATTTCATTGACATGAGATGGTTATCTTCATTTGATATGGAGATGTTGACATCTTAGTTAGCCATAGAGGACTCTTTAGTCTTTGGTTGAGGTGTCATGATTTATTTTTTGACATATGATCCTTATTTAATATGATGGCTTTGTATTATGTTATGGTGATCATATGTTAGAATGTTTTCATGATACATGTGCATACTCATGGATACTTGGAGACCTAAGTGAAGTTAGGTGATCTCTTATGATTAGAGCCATGTATTGAGACAGTTACTCATTGATGAGGTTTCAATTGGAAGTTTAAGGAGATTACACCTTGGTTGGACATGAGTTCAACATGGACCTATGAGGAGATTTTTCTTAGATGAGTTGTGATGACTTTGATATCTTGGAGGAGCATTCTCATTCCCCACTCTTGGTCTACTCAGCAGTTTATCATTTGAGAGGTATTTCCCATTATTTTTTTCAGATACATTACGCTTTATGCTTTATCTTCTCATACATATGGATCTTGAGCTATAGTTTGTTGGTTTTGGAGGATTCATTTGAGGGATTTTGGAATTTTTATCTCCTTATGCATTGTGAAATTATTCATTGGTGTTGAGTTTAGGAGATGTTATTGGGATTATTCATTGGTTTTGGGAACTGATTTGGTTTGATCTTCCTTTTTGTTTGAGATGCATACATCTTGGTTATGGTTATATGTGGATAGTGATATTCTATTTAGGGTTTTATCGAGGAGATCATACTTATCATAGCTTATCATTTAGAGGTGTGTGTAGAAGGACATTCTAAAAGTTTTGATTTGCATGTTCTCTCTTTGGTCTTGTTTTTCTTCCTAGATGTTTGTATTCACATGACATTGGTTTTGAGATCTTGTGTAGAGCTATGACAATCACTATGTTTGTGGTCATGTGTTTTTCATTGTTCTCTGGTGATGACATGGAGGTTCCTTTATCTCTTTCCTTTGTTGGGTGTGAATAACTTGGGAGAGCTCTGGAGACTTGTGGTGAGATATGTATTGTAACATATTGGTTTGCAAGATTTACATATCTTTATGGATGTTCCTTGGTACTACATGATATTGGTTACACTTCTATGTGTTTCCATTAGTGGATCTTTGGATTCCTTGATCATTTTAGTTTTGGCATTACCTATGCAGCAGGAGTTCCTAGATGTGAGTGTTCATCCTATGACAGGTTTGGCACTTGGAGTTTGTGATTGCATGTTATGGGTTGTCTATGTTGATGGTATGTGGTTCACTTGTTATGATTTGTATACCTATGAGGTACATGGATAGTTGGATGTGTTAGAACTTGTTTTGGGTGCTTTTTCCAACTATGGTGATTATATCTTGATAGCTATTAATACATTCTTATTAACTTTGGATTGAATGTTTGTGAATTGGGATGTCATTTGGAGGAAATACTTATGCTTATTTGTGATAGATAGTGTGACATCTCTTCAGATGGTTTCTTATATTTGTGCATTGACATGATGGCTTGGATGAGAGCATTCATGCTTGAGGTGGTGGTCACCTTGATTTTTGTTACAAGTATCTTGATGGAGCACATGGAGCACTTTGATCCCTTGATGGTATATGCAGCTAGATGGATTGTTCCCTTGTTCATGTTTGAGTTTATTTGTTTACCCCTTATACAATGGATACAACAAGTGGGAGAATGTTAGGAAAATATGTGTTTTCCACCTTGCATAATATTATAATGTAATATTTATTTATTGTGTGGTACACCTATGGGATCTAGGGATACATGCATCACATGGGTCTATCATTCTTGGGGCCACTTTATGTGTTGTATGTAACATTGTGTTAAATATTTAACATGGGGTTGCACATGGGAAAAATATTTAATATCGAAAAAACTCACTACCAATATTAAATTAGGGGTTAATGGTTTTGTAAGCTCATGGTATTAGTCGCATGGTTTTATTTAATACCACTTAGTGGTTTTGTGTGAGTGTGTTTCTATAAAAGCAAGCACATGGCTAATTATCTAAGGTTGGAAGGTTGGGTAGTTGGCAAGTTATCTCTTGGGTGGATGCATATTTGATTTTCATAATCAAGGATCAAACTATTTATCACAAATAGAAACAAGGGATAAAATAAAATATGAGCCAAAAGATCTACCTGGAGCACACCTATTTTGATAAATGTGGTGCCAAAGGAACTCCATGACATTGTTATATACTCTTATCAAAATGTGAATTTCCCTCATATCTCTTACCACAGGGTAAAGAATCTCTAGTTTGAAATTCTCCACCATACATATTAATAGGAGAGTTACATCACATAAGGCGAGATGAAATCATAAGGAGAGTTGTATTTGAGCATGAAAGAGAATCTCTCTTCAAAGAAGATCATGAAGGAATAAAAAGGGGCATAGTTGTAGTGAAACAACAATAAAAAGGGTTAAAATTAGTTGGACTATGGTGGCCAACCCTAAATAAAGATGCCAAAGAATATAAAAGAAACTATGATATATGTCAAAGTGTGGGGAAACCTAGTGTAAGAGATGAGATGCCCTTAAAACCTATCTTAGCACAAATCTCATTTAAAAAATGGGTGATAAACTTTATAGGACTAATTGATCCACCTACTAAACACTCTAAAGCAATATTCATCATAACAAGGGTTGAATATTTAACAAAATGGGAAGAAGTAGAACCCACCAGGGAATGTACCACAAAAATCGCCATAAGATTTCTATATGAAAACATAATCACCAGATTTGGATTCCCACTAACTATAGTAAGTGATCAAGGCAAACTCTTTGTTAATAAAGTAACTACATAGCTTTTGCAAAATTTCATGATCACACACAACAAGATCTCATCATACTACCCACAAGAAAATGGAGCAAGGGAGGCTCTAAATAAGATAATTGGGACAACACTTACAAAAATATGTAAAGGAAATAGGCTAGATTGGGAAATTAAGATACCTATGGTACTTTGGACCTACTACACATCCTACAAGAAGACCACTATGTTTACACCATTTCAATTGGTATATGGAATTGATGTGGTAGTCCCAATGAACCTTATAATCCCAAATCTATGTATCACACTAATCTTGAAGTTGGATGATGATGAATCCTTAACAAAAAGGATAAAAGAACTAGAAAAAAATGGATGAGGATAGATTCATAGCACTATACAATCAAAAGGTAGAGTGGAAATGACAAAAGGCCTGGCATGACAAGAACCTTCACACTAAAAAATTTCAAATAGAAGATCATGTATTACTATATGAAAACAAATTCAAAAATCAAGGAAAATTAAAGGTAAGGTGGTTAGGGCCATACTCTATTCTTGAAATTGTGGAGTCAGGGACAATGAGATTAAAGACATTAGATGGAAATCAAAGCACTTGGTATGGAAACAGAGCTAGAATTAAACTCTACCACCTACAAAATGGGTAAGAATCAAGTTTTAAACTATGTAACATATGTAACATATATTACTAAACAACAAAAATCAAACTATTAACAGTCAAAAACTTTGAACGGCTAGTAAAACCTTTGAAAGCTAATGGGAAAATGACATCAATGAAACCACCAAATACAAGTCTAATTAGTCCCCCTTATCTCCACTCAACTCGCTTTTCATTCACAATCTTTGTAGTGTAGAAAATGTATCCCTTTACAATGAGATTAAAGACATTAGATGGAAATCAAAGCACTTGGTATGGAAACAGAGCTAGAATTAAACTCTACCACCTACAAAATGGGTAAGAATCAAGTTTTAAACTATGTAACATATGTAACATATATTACTAAACAACAAAAATCAAACTATTAACAGTCAAAAACTTTGAACGGCTAGTAAAACCCTTGAAAGCTAATGGGAAAATGACATCAATGAAACCACCAAATACAAGTCTACTTAGTCCCCCTTATCTCCACTCAACTCGCTTTTCATTCACAATCTACGTGTAGTGTAGAAAAATGTATCCCTTTTACATTTTCACACTTAATTTGGAATAAATATTAATTTGGCCTGCCTTATTGGTGTTTTAAAGTGTACATATTTACACTTTCACACTTATTTAGTGATCCTTTAATTAATTGAGCTTAATTTTCCTTAATTGCCCCCTTTAATTCAAATCCAAGCCTAGTTTATTACATTTTTTGAAGAGAAAATTTGGCATTCATTAATGCCTTCTCATTGAGAAATGTGTGTCCTAAGTTTAGGGATCTAGGACCCATTCACCCATGCGCGAATGGGTCCTCCCTTAGACCTAGTACCTAAATTTAAATTATGTTTTGGCAGTATTTTAACATATTCAAATCTATATTCAAATGTTGGCTTGTGATGTTTGAATTTTGGGAAATTAAGGATACATATCTATAACTATAAGGTTATTTCACTATGTATCACCTAGTAATTTTGAAGTGATCATTCCTATAGAAAATGTTATGATCAAGAGAAATTCAATGCATTCAAGAGCATATTTATTGAAGATTTATTAAAGCAATCAAGATCCAATTCTCATATCAAATTCTTCTTGCATCTGAGTTTTTGTGAGATGACAACAAAGGTGAAGAAAACTTGAAGATCTCAAAGTTGCAAAATTACAAAGTTACATTTGTTTTCACCTTTTTTGTCATCCCACAGAAACTTAGATCATGGATTTATTTCTGACTATCTGACTATGCAAATCAAGAATCTGGAAGTGCAAACACAAGAGCAGAGGACCATAAATAATTTTTAAAAAGTCCTACACAAGACCCATTCATCATAGGGTGATTCAGAATGAGTCCTCAGACAACTTTTGAAAACATCATGTTGTAAGAGGTACACAACATTTATCTCTTCCATATTTTCTAGAAACATTATCTAGGTTCCTTCAGTTTTATGCTTACTCTACCAAATCCAAGTTATAAATTACATTTTCGAGTTGATTTTCTATTTTAATTTTTCTCCCCAAAGTGTTGTTTGACCTAGACCCACATCCTAACACAAAAATGGAAATTGCAAGATTCCTCAAAGAATTCACTCACCTAAGGGTTGAAAGTGGATGTTAACTTGAGGGAATTTATTTCCTGAATGAAATAGAAGAATAGGTAGGTTCATTCACACCATTTTTCCCTTTCCATTTATAGTAAGTTTGGTGAAACATTCCAAATTTAGTATAAAACCCTATGTGTTTAAACCCTACTCCTATTTTTCTATGTTTTAATCCCATACAACAACAAATAATGGCAACCCCAACTTTGGTAAATATTATAGAGAAATTGTGACCAAAGTATAAGTACCTCTTCAAAGCAATGGAAGTTGATAAGGACAAGGCATTCTCAATTATCCCCATAGATATATTCCACACATAAGATGTGAGAAGATACATCCATGAGTCACTTGCTAAAATCGACCACACAAAGTGTAATGTTTTTCATGTAAATAACACACATAATAAATAAATGTGACATTATGAATAATAAAAATTAGACATAGTCAATTAGCTATTTTCCATTATAGCATCTCATGTCAAAATAAAATTTAATATTCATTTCCAAATTGTCAAGTTTACAAGTTACATAATTAGACTTGGGCCAGCTTGCCACTTATTCTTCTTTTAATTATATCATAATATACATAATACAATAATGAATATTATGGGATGTCATGTGGTCCTCTTCAACTCTTGTTGCATCCGTTGGACGAGAACACGGTTCGGGCACTTTTTCACCAAACTGTGAAGCTATGCTTCCTCGGTATTCTTCTTACTTGAAGAATGCCCAGCCCTGCATGAAACACTTAGCAAGAGATATAGTATGCAAGTTGGAATCTAGTGTGTTCCATGGAACTACATGCATTTCTATCTATAATTAGAACATGCAAGATCTAAGCAAGGAAATGGTAAAGAGAATTCATCATTTAAATTAGACCTTTCAACATAATGGACTACAAATGCTTGGCTAAGCATTGTTGTATACAGATTTTGGAAAAGCAAAACCTATCCCTCTGTTAACCCTTTTTCAGCACCCTTCCCAAAAGATAACCTCCCTCAACATAAGATAACATACATCTTATGCTTATTTTTCTCATTTGCAAACACTAAATTTGGTTTCAACATTTTTTCCTAGTCAATCCTTTCTAAATCATACTATTTATATCATAGTCTACATTTAATTCATTTGACTATCTCTACTTAGCATGTAAATGCAAGAATTTAACCAAATTTGACGTTTAACAATCAGATTTTAAACATAATTCATGTTCATAACAACAATTTGAAGAAAATGTATCACAATACATGCATCAATTTTTGTACAAATTTCCATCATTTCTCTTAATCCCTCTTTCTTGAAATAAACCTAAATTTCGCATTAAGATTATGGTATACTTTTTAAAGAAGGTATAAAAAAATGTATGTGTAATGCATAAATGGGAAATTTATGGATGTACACATATATGGCCTTCTGTTAAAAATGTGTGCGTATATGTTCATTTCAAAATTAAAAAAAAATATTTGTTCCACATATAGATTTCCTATATTCCAGTAGGTGTCAATTTTCATCAAAAGTATGAGTGGATTCAACTGTAAACATAGAAGCATAGACACCAACAACAATATTTCTTGTCCTAATTTTTGTGTTTTCTATGGTTTGCCACAAGTCATTTGCATCATTTTCAGTTTGTAATGTTAACATATCATATTTGTATCTTTTCTAAATTCATATAGACTAGGTTCAATTTAACCCTTATTCTCACAAGTAAACTTTTGATGTACAAAAAATTAACATTATCATTAGACTCAATTTATTTGATTCAATTTATTTAGCAGGACATTCAGAAAATAAAACATTCAAGTCTTAATTCATGCCAAAAGGAGATAAAATTCACTATAAAATTGTAGTCAACAGATGGAGTTTGATATCATACATCTATTTAAACAAATTTGATCAATTTAATAGAATTCGACCTGCATCTCAATAAATTAGATAACTTGTGCTCTGTTCAAAACAAAGTCTTCTCATTATTAATGTGTTCAACACAACTTCTATGGTTAAATGGTCATTATGCTTTATTTAATAAGCTAGGAAGATATTTTCTTACCTTCGGTTCAATTTTTATGTATACCATTATGGTAGATCTTTCTTATAAACTTGTTATGGGGTTGGGAACAATTGGCATGTTATTGTTTAACTGAAAACACGCCATCATTTGGCATTATACACCATGCAATATCTTTGTTGTTGTTAAACAATATGGTGGTTGTCATCCACACAGAGAGGACTCCATGAAATGCAATGTGGAATAGTGAAATACATATATACACAACACTGTTTGGTTCAATCGAATGTATATTTATTTACATTTATATATATATGTATACATATATATCTACATATATATGTATACATATATATCTACATATATATATAGCATTTGAATCTCTTCTAAAAATACATTTATGTGAATGATGGATTATCATCATCAGCTTGCTAAGGCCCAAATTACATATGGTATAGTCGACTTCCTTTATGGAGTTGAGTCTTATCATGGGAACATAAAGAACCATTGTGATCCCAACATCATGTTACAAGAATAAAATACAACAAGGATTGAACAATTGAATCATTCATGGGTTGGTATCACTTGGATCCATCAATAAAACCAAATGATGTCGATGGAATTGTGAAAGCATTAGATGGCTTCAAAGATTTTGAGAGGGTTTGATTACCAACCCTTCTCTCATGCCATTTCATGCAAGGTTAATATCACCCCTACCTCTATCGATTAAGGATAAAGCTTAAGAAAGGTTTAAAACTAGCCATGATGGAGATAGCCAAGTCAAGGGCAGGCTTGAAAAAAAGCCATCCTAGATTGAACAACAGGGGTTGATGCCAATAAGGCTCACCCTTCACATTACTCACACAAAATTTGAATGCAAAGAAAAATACAAGAAAATATCTTTCCATTCTATCGATAATGATAATAGAGATTCAAGGAAATCAAATTCACAGATAAAAATATTACCAAACAATGGAAACATTCCAAAATTGACTCAGATTTACCTCTTACTCCAGCACCAAGTGATCGAGCTAAGAGGTGGCGAATCTTGCAAACTAAAGGTTTGGCTTTTCTTCCTTTTCTTTGCTATTTTTCCCTAAAATCAACCTCTTCCCTACCTTTTTGACCAAAAATCACACAAAAACAAAACCTAAATCCCTTCTTTCTTCTTTCTTTTGTGACAGACTGTTGTTAGGTCCTATCACTTTAGTTGAAAATGCATCAATTATATCAACTGAGTAGTGTTCCAAGGTTGTATGCAATAGGGGATATCTTGGCTAACTCTCTTAGGTTTTCTGAATTCTTGAAATAGTTGTAAATAAAAGTTATACTATGAATCAATTAAACTAGAAATGAGATTATTTAAGCTAGAAAGCATGAAATTGTTAAGCTAGAAATCATAAGATGATCAAACTAGAAAGCATATAAACTACCTAAAAAGAAACACTTTCAGTAAAACTATAAGTTTCAATGAAAACAACTAATTGTTAACAAAAAGTAAACTTAACAACCTATAACTAACAACCAGAGTGGGTGCTCTAGAATTTCAAATAAATAGAACTAAATATTTTAAATTTGAACCATGACCTGCAGGAGTAATTGACAGAGCTCGACACACACAACTAACATTCACCATATTTATTGTGTAAAAAATTAAAGTAACAAAATTAAAAATGAAATTAATTATTTATCTACTCTATGTGATTCCCTCCAGTGGCCAGCTCTAGGGTGTTTTAGCTCTTAAATCAGATCACATGTACTTTGTATCTTCAAAATGAATCCATTCATAATAACTCCATTACACAAAACTAGTAACTCAGAATAAGATTGGAAAATCTTATTTTATTCATATTAGAAAAATTGTAACACAGAGACATAGTTCAAAACATATTATAACACCATAATGGTATCATTGTTTCATTGTTTCTAGTGGTTACATATATATACTAAACTGCTAACAAAATCCTAGATTTTAGATGGTGGAAGATCGCCATTGAAAAAGTCTTTTAACATAATTTTAACTAACCAACTGACTGAGGTCCATAACATAAAACATATTAAAGGCTTGGAGAGGAGCCATAAATTTTTTAAACAAAAAGCATTAAAAGACTTGTTCCACTATGCACTCCAAAATTTTTGATACCTAGACTTCCAATGCTCTATCTTCAATTGTTTGAAGTCCACTCGACTATGCATAATGAACTGTACAATGACTAAAAGCTACACCATTATATCAATGTTAGTCAACTAATTTCAATTGATTTAGAAATAAATATTATACATTTTTTACAAAAAGTAACCAATTATTATTATTAATTTCCTAAGAAATAAGGAAGAGTATTTGGCTTATTATTCATGAGGTTATTTATACCTCATCACTCTCCACCTCCTAGGCCTGAGCAGATCCTCCTGCTCTCTATTTTTTCCTCTACCTTTCCATTTCCCTATTCTTGTTTAACTCATCGTATTTGGTACTGAGGTCATATGGATCTTCTGCTTCTCTATCCCAATCATCGGGATTCCTAAGGAAACCCTCGTTGAATTTAACCCTTGATTTCCATGAATGTAAATTCTCAGGGTTTTGTTATGTATTTGGAGGAGGTGGCTAAAGAAGTAGTGGAGGTATATACCTCATTCCTATCCATTCAGTTTTAAGCTGCTACAGTATATCTACCAATGCCTTAGCCCTTTTGTAGGACCACTTAATATTGGTAGGTGAAATCATCTCCCTCTTTTTAAGGTACATAGGAAGAGGAGTATACCTCTCCTCAAAGGCACTCCATGCTTTTTCTATCAATTCTAGCCCCTGGACTTTGAAATGCTCAAAATAGATCTGAAGATTATCATTATATTTCTTTTTCGCATCTTCATAACGCTTAATGCTTTGGAATTGAGTCTTAAAGGCAGAGGGTTTTCTATTAATACATCTCATCTGAAGTCCAATAGTCTTTTTTGCCTGCAAATACTCTTTAGTCCTTTCCTACCATTGAATCTAATTTTGCATAGTGGAAATGAATGCTCTGAATTGTACTTCACTAACAAAGAGATTAACAAAGAAATCAGTATGTCTTTCCAAAAAAAAAAATGTGTGCAAAGAATTTACACAATAAATTATGTTGAGTAGGTGTTGATTCTTTAAATACTTTTAAAAATTCCTCATCATCCAGATCATGTGGAAAATTGCAAGAAATTCTCAATAATTTCCATCTTAATAATTGCTCATTCAAAAACATAGACTACAATCTAGATGGTTTCCTACAGGCTAATAATAATTCTCCAATTTTGCATGCATTTGTTTTTGCTTGATAAAGTCTATCATATGATTCTTTTAATAAAATTATTTATTTCTTTAACCTCACATTTTTTGCCCCTGCTTGTTTCAGGAAATAACACCTTTCCATCCATTTTGTCAGCATTGGGGGAATATGGACTTGGAACCACTCCATCTTAGTTAGCTTAGTATGAGTTTCCTTTGATTCCATTTTTGGATTTAACTAAACTTCTTGCAAATCCTGCTCTAACTCAACAATTTTTCTCAAGGATGCATCAAGCTCAAATTTTTGTTTTTCCTACTCTTTTATAAAATCTGTGTGTGATTGCATCAAATTATTAGTTAATCTTTTAATTTGTTTGTCTTTTTAAGACAAATTTGTCAAATACTATTTACCTTCCTCATTCCATAGTTGCACCTAAAATTGTAGTTTTTCAATGCTTTTATCTTTTTGTTCTATTTGAATCTTAAAAATTGTAATTTCCTAATCTTTTTTCTTCAAAACTGTAGTGTGTACATCTATTTCATCATGTTGCTAATTGATTTGTTCTTCATTTTTATGCAATTTACATTTCAACTGAGCATTTTTTGCTTTTAACTCTTCTAGCTTTGTTTCTCTCTGATTAAATTTTTCAACCTCTATATAGAAAAGGAAAATTAGGAATTTCTACATCATTACTAGTTATATTCTCTTTCATTATGTACCTCAAATGAACCTTGCTTAGTGGCCTTCACGGGAAGACAACCATTCCGTAGACTCATCCTTAACTCCCAAATAATGTGGCAATTTTCCCCTTCTTCTTGTCTTAACTAAAGAGTGGCATATCCTCCCTCTCAGCCTAGGGGGATTTAGTGGTTTGTTTTCACTTTCTTTTATTTGCTTCTTCACATGGTTGAACCTTGATTTCTAATGATTAGGCTTCAATATTATGTGGTTTTTGGACATGCCTTTTCTTTTTAGGGGAATTCAATTGATCACTAGCTACTGCACCACTAATTTCATCAGACAATCGCTTACTTTTCCTTAAAGGAGGAGGTATTTGCGATGTTATTCTAGACCTCTTTTTCCTCTTGCGAGGAGGGGTTCCCTCATCTACTAAATTTATTATGTCTATATTTTCTTGATTGCCAAGGGTTTCTGAAATGTTGGGTAAAATTTATGGTGCTTCACCGTGAAGAGTTGTTTTGGCCTGTTACAATTTAGAAGCATCTTGAGGCTCAGGGGAAGGCTCTTCCAAATTTTGAGTTGCCTACCCAGATGACTCACCTTCTTCAAAGTTTCTTATGGACTCCATGGGTTCAAATTTTTAAAGAAATTTTTGCCACTTCCTTTCCGCTTTTCTTTGGAAATGATGTTTACAGATTAAGTGGATGAGGCCATGATGTTTTAGTAGCCCTAAACCAATTTTAAATCTCTCTATCATGTTAACAACAAAATCCCTAAGAAATGAGGGCAGATTAACCCTAAGTGTAGGGTTTCCAGTGCCATGGCGCAAATGGGTGAGTAGGCAAAAAGGTGGACCTACAATTACTACATATTCTCCCTCAAAGGTGAAATATTTAATAATCCAATCCACTGCTATTCTCCATGGCTTTGGGATGGACATTCTTTGAAATCCTTTGTTTTTCCCTCTCATATTTATAGTGAATAAAGGTCGAGGTTCTCCTTCCCTACTAAAAAGCTCTACCATTTTCTAATAGGAAATATTGGTGGTTTCTAACAAATTAATACCCTCATTTCTAAGACCAGATAGACAATAAATGATCTTCTGGACTTACCTTGAATCGCTTGCCACATACTACAAATTGACCATCTGAGAAATTCTCTACAAATTCTTTTACCAGTTGCTCATTGTGTCCTTCAAATTTCTTCATGAAATCCAGCTCCACCCAACCCTCTAAAATAATTCTAAAATATTACTTAGTGTTAATAAATTTTCTATGGAAGCTGACTTAGATTTTTGCTTAGCTCCTCCCATACTATGTCTTTCTTGTGGCTCTACTTTCAGTTTCCTCACCCAGAATGTTGTAGCACTAAAAAAATGGTTTAAACAAAACTAAATTGCAGAGTAAAGAAAATGTAAACTTTTCAATCACTTGTACTTGATACAACTGATGGGACATGAATTAATTGTTGCATTTGGGCTTCATTGTACTTTCATTATTACTTTGCATGGGAAAAAAAACATAAACTATCACACCTCTAGCAAACATACAATTCGCACAATTTACAAAGTTGGGTTAGGGTAGTGGAATGTACCAATTTATTTACACTTTTATTCCTAATAATTACACAAAGTAAAGAAGTTGTACATACCTTTCATCTCGTCGTCAATTTGAAAATCGCTTACCTTCACTGACGTAATAGTATAATTAGATGGGATGGTGAGGGTGGTAATGAATTTATTATGAATGAGGATGGGATAGCTAATTAATGTTGGAATTATTATGATGAAAAATTAGCCATAATAATTTTGATTTATTATGATAGGAGATGGTGATGTAGGGCATGGATTTTGAAGGTAATGGCAAAATTTAATAATGGGCATGTGTATGACGCTGGAAATAAAGAGGAGAATTTACAAAATTTTGGAGCATCATTGGAAGATGCAGTTGGGGTGAAGAAAAAAAAGTTCTTGAGCATGCTGAGAGATGCGCTCGGAATGAAAAAGTGAAGTGGAAAATTTTTGGAGCATCGTTGGGAGATGTAGTTAGAGTGAAGAGGAAAATTTAGGAGCA
>VDFB02241700.1:0-30730 GCA_007258455.2 Sequoia sempervirens
AATGTGATATGCTAATAATCATTATGGAAAGTATTAAGGAAAGACCCATGCTATATAGGATACATTTCCCTGATCAAGTTTAGATACCTTAATGATCAAACACAAGCTTCTCGCACACTCTAGGATATTTTCCAAGATCATACCACAACCCTGTCAAGACAACTAATTTTTTGACCCAAGATTTAAGGTTGTTTTTTAATACCAATAGAAGCATTGGTAAGAGATTGACTAGGGTAAGAACCCTAGGCCTCTGTAGAAACATAAACAATAACTCTAGAGGATTAGTGAGGTTGAAATACTAGAAAGATTGAGACATTGTAGCCAATAACAAAATCTTGCAATCTAAATATTGTAGCCAATAATAAGCACACTATGTACCTCAATGACATTTGTAAATGCAATCTATGGTAAGAAGAATGATATTCACTTGAGGTGTGATAGTCAAAAAGAGGTTGAGCAGTGACAAGATAATAAAGCTCAAACCTTGCATAGTAAAGTGGACATTTTAACAGTGAGTTTCCTTATCCATGATCCAAGATCGATTACCTCTTACTGCAATAAAGAGCCTATAGTTCTTTGGTTGATATGCAGAGTGGTTGTGGTATATCAATTATGTAGTGCATTCAAGCACAACCCATGTTTAATGGGCTATTCTAGAGAATGATTAAGATTTTCTAAAACTTATGAATGTTACTTAAAAGTGTACAACTTAAACTACAAATCAAGTTTGTTACATACTTGAATGCAATCTTGGGTTACCACAAACTATAATAATGTGATCTGCTAATAACCATTATGGAATGTATTAAAGCAAGACCCATGCTATATAGGATACATTTCTCTGATCAAGTTTACATACCTTAATGATCAAACACAAGCTTCCCACACAATCTAGGATACAATTCAAGATCATACCACAACCCTGTCAAGACAGCTAATTTTCTGACCCAAGATTTAAGGTTGCTTTTTAATACCAACATAAGGATTGGTAAGAGCATGACTAGGATACAAACCCTAGGCCTCCGTAGAAACATAAACCATAACTCTAGCAGATTAGTGAGGTTGCAATACTAGAAAGATTGAGACATTATAGCCAATAACAAGCAAACTATGTAGCTCAGTGACATTTGTAAATACAATCTATGGTAAGAAGAATGACAGTCACTTGAAGTGTGACAGTCAAAAAGAGGCTGAGTAGTGACAAGATAATAAAGCTCAAACCTTACATAGTAAAGTGGAGATTATAACAATGAGTTTCCTTACCCCCTTGCTGACCTTAAGGGTTTTTCAAATGTTATTGGCAGTGTTAGACAAGGCAAATGCAATCAGGAAATGACTATCCAAATGAAGTAACAATGGTAATCACAGGTTCAATTTTTCTTCTTAGCCATTATATAATGGAGGTAGTGGATTGCATGTTTGAGCAGTGTTTTCAGACTCATCAAAGATGGAAGAATAGTGAATAATACCTGTGGAATGTGAATTAGTGGCAATAAGGTTGAAGGATCTTAAGACCCATAATACCATGAAACAATGAGTCCCTTATAGTAAGTAAGTAGGCAGTCTATAGGGAATAGTTTGATTTTATATAAGGATGCTCATGAAAGGAATCTTCAAGTGACAGTGAGTGAGTTGTTTGAGATTGCAGCTGAGGGTGCAATATCTAGTCTTAAAGACAATTAGCAAAGCAATAAATGTGCAAGAAAATCAAATCGTACACAACAAACAATTCACAATGTTATCTTACATAATGCCTTGAGTTTGAAGATAAAAATCTCATTATATCTTGATGAAATTAGTGACCTTAATGGTCAATCATTGACAACCATGATTTTAAAACATGATATTGTGCTTATGGAGGCAACATTTTAAGGGTATGTGCAGGATCATGATGGGCCAAAAAGTGGCGATATGATGGTATGTGTGGTGTATGGTCAGCGAATTTTTTTGTACCCAAAACACAGAAACGAAAAGGCTTTTTAAATTAGATTCTACCTTTCCAACAAATATAAATTATGCTTTACTTTGAATTAACAATAGTTGCTATTTGTTTTCATTGGTTCACGTAATTTTAAAGTTTGCGAATTTTGATGATGATTGAAAAACTCTATAGCTTCAAACTGATCACATTTTGAATCTCCAAAACATGTATCACATTCTATGCTTCTACATACTATAGGATTAAAAGAAAAATGAATTTCATGAAGTTTCACTAAGCATGGTCATATTATTAATGAAGCTTTGCTATTTTTAAAAGTTGTAATAAAAACCATAATTACCATATACTCTGGAAAAATTATAAAAAAAATATGAATCAAAGATCCGACATGTCCCTACTTTATATACACCCCAAAAATATTATCATTTTATTGTAGTTTAGAAGTGGTCGTGACCGATGATGTTTATTAACCAAGGAGGAGGCTATACCATATGCTCGTGCTGCAGCGCCATAGGGTCTGCGCCCTAGCCTCCGGCCGCTCATCTCCGCTCTATGGGCGTCAAGCGATCTCAAGGGGGTGGGTCCGGCGATCTGGGGTGCATCGCTTGGGTAGGCTTAATTCATTGTCCGCTTGTGGGCAGGGTTTTGTTCCTTCGCCAGTCAGTCGCTGCGGTGGTTCTCACCGCTGAGGAGGTGTGTTGTGTTCTGAGCCTGAGGGTCTTTGGTCTCGGCTCTATCTTTCTTGGTGTGGTTGTGCTCTCGGTCTATGGAGAATCGGGATTGTTTTTTGGCTCAGGTTTCATCCGGAGATTTGGAGATGGTTGAGCCGTCTTCGTCAATGCATGCCAATGTAAAGGAGCAGTTGGGTAAACCACAATCTGGGGATGGAATACCCTCTTCAACAGGGATGTTTCGTTTGAAGAAAGTAAATGGCTGTCTTGAGAGATCCGAGGATCGTCCAATTCTGATTATTCAACCTGAGCAAGTTTTGGAAGATGTTGATTATTGGTGTAATCATGCCCTTATTTGCAAATTCTTGGGCCTTCGTCTTTCTCTGCCTGTGTTGGAATCTTGGGCCCGTCGGGTTTGGAACCCTGAAGGGGATATGGAGATTATTTTGGCTGCTAATAATTACTTTCTGGTTATCTTTTCAAATCTTATGGATAGGAATAGGGCTTTTGAAGGGGGCCCATATTTCTTTAACCAAGTTGGGCTCTTCATCAAGCCTTGGCACATGGGCTTCAACTCTGCCGAAGAGATCCCCTCCCGGGTTCCTGTGTGGATTCGGCTGCCGAGGCTTCCTCTGGAGTTCTGGAGGGAAGATATTCTTCACTCAATATCTCTGCTTCTTGGCAAACCTGTGGGATCGGCTTCACAAACCCAAGATCGTAAGGTAATTTCTTTTTCTCGCATTTGTGTAGAAGTAGATTTAAATAATCCATTACCAGATTCTATGGAAATTCGCATGGGATCTTCTTCTTGGATCCAACAGCTGGATTACGAGACCCTACCCTTTAGATGCAGAATTTGTCATGAATACGGTCATTTGCACCGCAAATGTCCCAGATTTAAACCCTCCCCCCGGGCTGCCCCTGAACCCCCTAGGGGGGACAAGGGAAAAGCCCCAATGCCTAATGAACCTATGGATAATGAGGGTTTTATTCCGGTTAAGCCCCGTAATAAAGGCAAAGGAAAAAAGAGATCATGGCTGGATAGACAGAATGAAGATACTTTTAACAGGTTTGAAGTTCTTGATAATTTGACACAAGAGGAAGGCATTCCAGTTGAGATCTCTTCTGGAGATAAGGGTCTGCATGAAGTTCAGGATGAGAATGAAAAGAAAGAGGATCAAATTTTATCTTCAGAGGTTCATCAAGTGGATCAGATGGCTGTGGCTTTGTCTTCTCAAGCTTAGGATTTCAGGGTTCCCCAGGGGTCTCAGACTCTGTTGGGCTCTGTTGTGGTGGTTCCTGATCCCCCTGCTCCTAAGGGGGCTTCAGAATCTGTAAAGGGTAACAAAGCTCCTTCTATTTTAGGCTTACAGCAGAAATCTTTTAAGAAGGGGCCTCTTGATAAACCGTCAAAGAGTGGAAGGAAGACTGATCAAGAGAAGGTTAAGATCATGGGTGATACTTTGGTTGAGTCGGGGTCAGTTAAACCCATTGATTCTCATTTCTCCCACCCCCATAAATGATTGTTTTATCATGGAATGTAAGGGGGTTGAACAGCATCCCTAGACAAAAGGCTGTTCGCAGATTAATTGAATCTCAATCACCAGATGTGGTCTTCATTCAGGAAACCAAGCTTTCAGTTGACGGTTTGGCGAGTTGTGCTCCGCGTATCTGGCCCCAAGGCAGTTGGCAGGGGGTGGGTGCTTTGAATAGTGCAGGGGGGGTGGCTTGTTTCTGGAACCCGAGGAGAGTTTCCCCCTTATGGTGGATGTCTAGTCGCTCTTCTATTTCTCTGGTTGCCTCTTGTTTTGCGACTGGAGAAAGGTGTCTTTTATCCAATATCTATGCTCCTACTGATATGGCAGGTAAGTCTAGTCTATGGGCTCACATTCAATTCATTCGGGCCTTGGATCCGTTCCTCCCATGGATTATGGCTGGTGATTTTAATGCTGTTACTTGCTTGGATGAAAAACGTGGTGGTTTAGCCAGGCTGGACCCTTCTGCAAATTTGCTCAGGAATATGATTGGCACCCTGAATCTCATTGATGTGAAGCCAACCAATGGTGTATTTACATGGAATAATAGGAGATGTGGTGGTGAGGCTATCTCAGAGAGGCTTGATAGATTTCTTGTCTCCTGCTATTGGTTGAATAGTAGGTTGATCACAAGCTCTGAAATTCTTGACTGGAGGGGCTCTGATCACTGGCCTATCAAGCTCTCTGTCACCGTTTATGGAATCACCAAAAATCCCTCTTTCAAATTTCAGTTGATGTGGTTAAGAGATCAATCTTTGCATGATCTTATGTTGGATTGGTGGCAGGAGGGGAGGCCTACCCATGGGACGGCCATGTTTATTTTCACTAAGAGGCTTCAACATGTGAAGTTCAGGCTTAAGAGATGGAATAAACAGTGTTTTGGGAACCTACAAGCTCAGAAGTTGGTTGCCCAGTCCAAGTTGGATTCCATCACTCGTCAGATTCGTGACCAGGGGTTGACCTCAGACCTTAGTATTGCTGAGTCTTTGGCTCTAAAGGGATTAGAAGAGTGGGAGCTTCGGGAGGAGATCTTCTGGAAGCAGAAATCTCGCATTGATTGGCTTCAGGAGGGAGATAGGAACACCGCTTTCTTCCATAATTCGGTTAAGGCTCGGAGGCAGGGGAACTCTTTCTCCTCTCTAGTTTCTCAAGATGGGGCTCAGCTTTCCTCCAGCGCTGATATTTCCAGGGAAGCTGTCAATTATTTTTTTAACCTTTTTTCTAGGGAGGATATTGCTGCTAGGGCTGAGGAGGGGGCCATTTTGGATTGTATTCCCCAACTGGTCTCTGCTGAGATGAATGGGGTTCTCTTATGTCCTATCTTGTTACCTGAATTGGAGAAAGTGGTGTTTAATATGAAAAAAGGCAAGGCTCCTGGTCCGGATGGGTTTCCGATTGAGTTCTTTCAGGAGTTTTGGGAAATTATAAAGTTTGACCTCCTTGAGGTGATTCAGGAATCACATAGGAACAAGCAGATGCTCAAGTCCATGAATTCTACTTTCTTGGCTCTCATACCCAAGATGGAAGGAGCTAATCGACTGGCACAATTCAGGCCTATTGCGTTATGTAATGTGGTTTACAAGATCATCACCAAGTTGATTGCCGAGCGACTCAAACCACTCCTCGGTTCTCTGATCTCTGCTGAGCAGGGTGGTTTTGTTGAAGGGAGACAAATTTTGGATGGCATCGTGATAGCCATGGAAGCTATTCATTCTATGGCCAACTCTAAGGAGAAGGCTATGTTTATTAAACTGGACATGTCTAAAGCTTATGACCGGGTGAGTTGGGAATTCTTACAAAAAACTCTCCTGGCTTTTGGCTTTGCTGAGGAGTGGGTGAATTGGGTCCTTAGTTGTGTTACCTCTGCCTCTTTCTCGGTTCTTATTAATGGGGAGCCTTCAGATCTGTTTAGTGCTTCTCGAGGTCTCCGGCAGGGGGATCCTTTATCTCCTTACTTATTCATTATCATGGCAGAGGGTCTTGGAAGATTTATTAAATCTCAGGTGAGTCAGGGTCTTATCCGTGGTTGGAGCTGGAGCAACTCTCTTCCTTCCTACTCTCATCTTCAGTTTGTGGATGATACGGGGCTGATGGGCTTGGCTAGAATTAGTGAGGCTGTGAACTTCAGGAGAGCTCTTGACATCTATTTGAAGGCTTCAGGTCAGTGTATTAATGATGACAAGTCTTCCATTTATTTCTTTAATACTCCTCAGCGTATTCAGAGCAGGATTGCTAGGATCTTAAGATTTCAGATTGGTTCTCTCCCCTTGATGTACCTTGGGATCCCTTTGGCTTTGGGAGCCCAGCGTAGAGATTACTGGCAGGGAATTTTGGATAAATTCCGGAGTAAGGTTAGTCATTGGACTCACAGGTGGCTATCTTCTGCTGGGAGAATGGTTCTTCTAAAGACTGTGGTGCAGTCTCTCCCCATCTATAGGTGTTGTGTGCAGGCTCCCCCGTCAGCCTTTGTGCGGGAATTTGATGCTCTGTCTCGGCAATTTCTCTGGTCTGGCACCCTTCTTTCCTCGAAGTGGAGCTTAGTCAAGTGGGAGTCTGTTTGCAGGCCGAAGCATGCTGGGGGCCTTGGTCTTAGGTCTATGGCTCTTGCTGTCACTGCCTTGGCGGCCAAGCTATACTGGAGGTGGTGCAACAATCAGGATCAGGATTGGGCTAAGATTCTGGCCCACAAGTATCTCCCCGGTGTTGAGTGCCTTGATGTGCCACGTCTTCATTTGATGGGCAAGGGTTCTTGTATTTGGGATACTCTTAAGAAGGGTGCTCAGCTGATTAAGGAGGGGCTCTTCTGGATCTGTAATAGAGGCTCTGATGCTCTTTTTTGGCAAGACTCTTGGGATGGCCACCCTCCCATTCTTTCTAGTTTTCCTCAGCTTCAGCCTCTTTGCCATATTTTCTCTGATGCCGGTTGGATTAAGGTGGAGCATTTTAAAACTGTCAAGCGTACTGGTCAGGTGACGGTGGCTTGTTGGAAGGATCCTCAGGAGTGGCCCTTGGGTGGTTCTGATGAGGATCGTGATGTTCTTGCTAGAATTTTGAAGGACAGACTTTGCAGCTCTCTGAATGGGAGGGATGTTCTGGCTTGGAGTCCTAGTCCAAAAGGTAAATTCACTGTTGCTCAAGGCTACGCTATGCTTGACAAGAACTTACATGGTCCGGCTGAGGTGCACTGGTGGAAGAAGGTTTGGGACAACTTCTCATGGCCCAAATGCAATTTTTTCTTATGGTTGGTTGCTCAGAGGAAGTGCCTCACTTGGGAAAATCTTCGCAAGCGAGGTTTTCAGGGTCCTTCTATTTGCCTTCTTTGTTCTTGCAATGAGGAGTGTACCTCTCACTTGTTCTTTCTTTGCCCTTACTCTAGAGAGTTGTGGCATAGATGGTGGGAGGCTTGGCAACATGGTTGTATTCATGCTACCTCCTTGATTGACTTTTGGGAAAGTTTGGGCAGACCTCCTACAAAGACTTCTTTCCTGTAGGTGGCCTGGTCTATTGGGCCTACTCTCATTCTCTGGAACCTTTGGCTGGAGAGGAACCGAAGAGTTTTTTGTGGCTCCAATTTGGGAAGTTCTCAATTGTGGAAGAAGATTCTTAGCAGGCTCCAGGAGACTATTTCAGCTAAGTGTGATATGTCTATTAATACTGATCCTGGTGATCTGGCTATTTTGCGAAATTTGAACTTGGGGGATAGTAGCAGGGGAAGCCTTGCTGGTAGAAGATCCCGCCATGTCAGGCAACGGGTCAGTCGCGATGGAAGGTGGACGCCTCCCCCGGTGGGGGTCTTAAAAATTAACACTGATGGTTCTTCTCGTGGGAACCCTGGTCATGCTGGTGTTGGGGGTATTGGCAGAGGTAACGATGGTGGTGCTGTTTTTGTCTTCTCTATTTACAAAGGGCAGCATTCTAATAATCTGATGGAGGCCCTTGCTATCAAGATAGCTGTTGAGCGTGGATACTCTTTAGGTTGGCGGAGGATCATTTGTGAGTCTGATTCTCAGATTGTGGTGGATATGCTGAACAACCAGAAGCTGGAGGATGTTAGTTGGCAATTGGCTTCTGTGGTCAGGCAGATTCTGAGTCTTTGCAGTTCTTTGGATTCTGTCTCCTTTTGTCATATCCCTAGAGAGTGGAACAGAGTGGCCGATTGTCTGGCGAAGTGGGCCTCTGAGAATGTGGACGATTGGGATATTAGTGGAAGGGATGAGTTACCTTCTGATTACTTGGGGACTCTAGAGAGGTTATTAGTGGAGGACAGGTATATGTAGTGTTCGTGTTGGTTGTTTTGGTGGTTGTCTTGCTTTGGTGGGCCTTTGGCTTTGGCTTGTACTTTGATTTTGATTGAATAAAATTTTTACCCCTTCTTTTTTAAAAAAAAAAAAATCCATTGGGAATATTAATTTAATATTATTAGTTAATTTTTTCAAAATAATATTATAAATATCATTTCATAATTTATATAGTTTTTTTCTAAAAAGGGTTTTTTTATTTTTTAGTTAAAGGGATTTATTTTATTTTTAGACATTTTTCTTTTTTAAGATTTAATCAAGAGGGCTATTTCTTTTTTTAGAAATATTTACATAGTTATTCTAAAGTTGTGAAGTTTTTATTGCAATTATGTCAACTTTAATCCTTGAAATTAAATTAACTAGTTCTAACTATCATTCTTGGAAAACTCATATATGCTTTATTTTTCGGTTTAAACATCTTTTAGATGTAGCTACAAATCCTAAATCTAAACCAGGTTCATCTGCATCCAAAGATGAAATTGAAAAATGGAATCTCCAAAATGAAGAAGCCCTTGGTCTCATAGGTATCTCCATGTCACCTGAACTTTATGTTCACATTGGGACATGCACAACTGCCTATGAAGCATGGGACAAACTCAAAACCATTTATGATAGTTCAAATGAATCAAGAAAAATTCAAATTCAAGATCAACTTGAAGATTTGAGGTATTCTGATTTTAAATCTATGTATGATTTTTTATTGAAATTTGATGCTTTAAATAGTCAATTGGATGGTTTAGGAGTTAAATTAGATAATCTTAGATTAATTCATCTTATTCTTAAAAAGTGTCTTCCTAGACAATTTCAACAATTCATTACTAATATTCATGCTCAATTAGCTATTCCTTCTTTAGCTACTCAATTAACTTATGATATTTTTCATGATTTATTAAGACAAGAAGAGGCTAAGTTAATTCAGTTTGGTACTCTTAAATCTAATGAACATGCTTTCTTGTCTAATCATAAGCAAAATTTTAAACCTCAATCTAAACAACAACATTATAATTCCAAACCTCATTATAATAATGGCAATGATCCTAGAGAGTTTAACTCTTCTAAGAGACCACATTACACTTATTGCAATAAGGATGGTCATTGGAAAAATACTTGTTTTAAAAAGAAAAATGAGAAAAAGCCTATGAATCAAAATAATCAGCAATTTCATAACAATGGTAATCAATCTAGACGTGCTTTTACATGTAGTTTGAATATTTCTAAACCCTTTTGAATGGGTTATTGATTTAGGTGCATCTCAACATGTTGCTTCACATAAAAAGTTTGTTTTTTAACTTCACAAGTACTTTATTATTGGACTTGATCAACCCAATAATAGTGTACTTGTTTTACTCAATTATATTTGGAATATGAAAAGGGGATATTCATGTAGTCATGAATGCATGAATATCATCTTAAATGACTTATTTATACTTAATAATACTTCTCTTCATAATATGCAATTCCCATTATTCCATCATAATTTTTATTTATTTTTAATATTAATTTTCATAACTTAAGGTGGCTTGATTTGTGGCTTTTCATCTATTACAATATTTAAAACAAATCTAGTGTTTCCTTCTCAACTACAATTATGTTGTTTTGAAAAAGGGAATTTGATATTTTATTGTGTCTCATTAATCTGAAATTGTGCATTATTGGTCAATTTGTCTTTTGGATGGATTTATTTCATCTATATATTTTTTAAAAATTAAAAGCTCATTGGAGTATTTGCCTTCTTGATGGATTTATTCCATCTATATATGTTTTGCAAGTTAATCACTTTATCAAGTCTCAATGGAGCCTTTACATATAATTTTTGTGCTAGTCACATTTGCAGTAATGTTGCATAGGGAGCCCTATCTATAATGAATCATATATTTTATCAAGTCTCATTGGAGTTTTTTTTTGGGACCCATGGAAAATATTTCCATCCACTTTGATGGTATGCACTTACTTATTTATGTTGAACTTAGATCTATTTTCTTAATTGATGGGGATCAAGTTCTTGAAACTTTTATGTTTCATTATTTTTTTGAAGGCAATATGGTTTTTATACCATTATTAGGACTATTGATATTGATTTTTTTTTACTAAGGCACTATGGTGTTTTTTTTTAAACCATCTTTAGGACTAATTTTCAAAGTCCTTTATTATTAATCTTGACACAATTTCCCTTTACATTACAACAAATGATGTAGTGAGAGGAAACCTAGAACTATTATTGCTATGTCTAGATATATTGACATTTTATAATTTGGGCTATGCTTTCTTTCTATCTCATGGTTTCATTAGAAGTAAAAATGGTCCAAATTTATTTATTAAACATAGTGAAAATGATTTTGTGATTATTATTTTAATGATTTAATTATCACTTCTAGTTCTAACTTTTTGATTAGTGATGTTAAGTCTCAACTCAATCAACAATTTCAAATGAGTGATTTGGGCCTATTACATTATTTTGGGTATGCAAATTTGGCAAACACCTAAAGTGTTGGATTGGTTTCTAGCTTTATGTCTAAACCACAACAAACTCATTTTAAAGTTGCAAAAATAATTTTTAGATATGTTAAAGGCACTCTTAATCTTGGTGTCTTTTATGATGCAAATTATGATTTTTCTTTAAAAGGTTATACTGATTCAGATTTAGAAGGTGATCCCAATAATGGGAGATCCACTTGTGGTTATTGTTTCTTTGTTGGATCAGGTGCAATCTCATAGAATAGTAAGAAACAACAATCTACTTCTCTTTGTTCCACAGAAGCTGAATATAAAGGTTGTACAAATGCATCTAAAGAAGCATTATGGTTAAGAAGATTACTTGAAGACTTGTGTCTACCTCAAAGGATCCTACTCCTTTATATTGTGATAATCAAAGTGCTATTGCTTTGGCAAAGAATCCAATTTTTCATGCAAGGACCAAGCACATTGCTCTTCAGCATCACTTCATTAGAGAGAAAATTGAAGACAAGAAAATTTCTCTTTTGTATTGTAAAGGTGAAGATCAAGTTGCAGATATTCTCACCAAAGCTCTTTGTAAAGATAAATTTCTCTTCCATTGTAAAAATCTTGGATTACAACCCATTGAAGTGTTTGATGTAACCTCCCCAAGTAAAGCTTAAGGGGGGATGTTAGAAGATTAATCTTTACTTGGTAAAGGTTATTCTTTAATTGTAATTATTTATTAGGAATATTCAAAGGAATACCACAGTCTTTTATCTTTTGTCATCTCTCACACACATGTGTGAGGATGAATTATTTTTAATTCCTTTATTAAGGAATATTTGTAACCACCTCCTTAAGAGGTGACACGTTGCACACACATAGATGAATGGTGGCATTCATCGAGTTGGGAGTTACATTCTAACTCCTTCTCACCTCTACTTATTGAGGTGCATCTCCTCTCATTCTTCAAGACTCATGCAAGAAAGCTAAGGCTGAAGCTCTCTCTCTTTGTATTATTCTTTAGGCATTTTGCCTCAATTCATAATATTGGGGTTTTTTCTTGTTTTTTTCCCTTAACAAATTCTCCAGAAGGAACATCACAACCAATTCGCCAGTCACTAGAGGAAATTGAATTCCTTGAGTGTGATAGCTACCAATATACATCGATTTTCCACTCCTGATCCTTGAAACCAATCTTCAATACCTTCATCATTAGAAGAAACTTTCACTCACATTTCTCATAGAATATGTTCAGTTGAATGCCAAATTCTTTTCTAAGCTAAAAATAGTTTACTCTTGTTGAGGAGAGATACTTCCTTATGGAACAACAACTACATTAACTATTCCATTTTAATGTTACAACTTAAAGATCTTAAGACAAAGATAAATAATGCATCTTTCAAATCAGTATAGAGAGAAAAACAATTTCCACAAATTCTTGTTTTCAAAATGCCAGACTATGGTAGTTGCCATAGTTAGTGCCACTACAAACCAAGCATGAATCTTTGCTACTTATTACAACTCTTGAATCATTGCAAACCTTCATAATAAATGGAATTGCAACACTAGATATCTTTGTGTGTAATCAACACTAATGAAATTGGGTTCATGACTAGCAATTTCATCCTAGTTTTCAAATCAAACCAAGAGCAACATGTCTAACTTACAATTCGATGCACAAGCTTCATACTCCTAGTGACTCAAGAGATATTCATTATCTCGCTACAACTTAAGTCAAATTCTACCAAGAAACTTAATCACCGGTTAAAAGACAATTCAATATTTTCAGTGAATTCAACAGAATAGGCGTCGTGAACATTAAAACCATGTTTTGGGCACTCAACAAACATATATAAATAAGTAATAAAGAAATGCCACTAAAACAAAACTAGTTTGGTTAAGGAAATCTTTGTTGAATACCAAGCCGTTGATGCAAATCAATCAAAGAAATTTTTTTAACTAAGGTATCGAATAAAAAACTTTGCTATTATCTTTAATATACCCACTTAAGGGTACAAGAAACATTTTTCTGAAGCTGAGATAACATACGAGGTAATCACTTGTTGAAAAGTCGGTAATTTCCCTTCTTGATGAATCCAGTTTTCCCAAAATATATTGTATAATTTCTTGCTAAACCGAGCTTATCATTGCCCCAATATGTACACAAACATTTAGATTTCTACTTAGAAAATCTTATGATCTATACAAGAGATTTTGTCAACCTCAGTGCTTTGTTTCACCCTTGATTCTAACCATCCAAGGTTGAGGCCTCTTTTTCTGCATGCAATTCAAATCATCAGTAAAACAAGAGTAAAGATCAATAGTATGTGATTATTTTTTTAATATTGTAAAGAAAATAAATCTTTCTTATTGCTCTCCACCTGACCACTTGCGAGAAAATCTCTAGCTCACAAAGCCACAATTTTATCCTTAAGCTCACACAAAGCAAAATTGTTTTTGGCTCACACAAAGCAAATTGTGTATTTGGCTCACACAGAGCAAGAAGTTGTGTCATATTAAATCATAATTAATTCCTTGTTAATCTGAGAAAGACATTAACATGATCAACAAATTAATCACTTTTTTTTCTTTTCTTTTTTTTTTTGATTCAAAACCCGCTTCTGCTGCTTCAAGTCCTACTAGCTCTCCTTCATTTTTCCAAGAATATGTTTTGGTTTGTTCCAACACTCTCTTTTTTTCCCTACATAACCCCTACTCCCTCTTTATTTTTCCCTTTTTCTAAAACTCTCCATATTTTTTTAAAAAACAAAACAAAATAATAGGGGCTATACAATGTCCCCATAATTACCACTAAGTAAAATTATTTGAGTTACTTAACTTATTACTCTAATTTCCAAACTATTTTATAATTCAAATAACCCTTACTACATAATCAATACTTCATGTTTAATAACATTCCTTAATCTAACAACAAAAATAATATTAAATGTTTAATGGTTCATCTTTTAATCATATTATGTTGTCAAGTAAATGTCCTAATAAACAAAATTAGTTAAGACCTTACATTGACCTTCAATGGCCTGCTGAAGTCAAGCCCCCACCATTCAAAAATCTCCCGAGGTTGTGATGGGAAGAGTAGCATGAAATCTCTCTTCAATGGTTTTCCAACCCTTTGCCAGGTGTCACATCTTACCACCCACTCCCGTGCATCCGTGTGTACCGTCAGCCACCAAGGCTTGCCAATAGAACTTTTCTTGCTATGGCATCTGGGCCCATGTGTCCTCCAGCCAGACCTTTGTGTGCTTCCTTCAGCACCCTTGGAATTTCTTCCCCCATCACACACCGTCAGAGTACTTGATCAAGTCCCATCTTATAAAGCAACCCGTTGATGAGTTGAAATGTTTTACTCTTCAACACCAGTTTACGCCGTTCTGTCGGTGGCATGTCCTTTGGGAATGATGAGGTGGATAAGTATTCCCCAATCTTCTCGTACCATGGGTCAGTGCTTCTATTTGGAACAAATGAGCATTAGGGAAGTTTTCATTTACTCCATTGACTGGTTCACCAAACCTTACTCATGACAGTTGGTCAGCAATGACGTGACTCTTTCTCGACCATACAATGATGGTAAATGTGAATTCCTGTAGGAGTAACAACCATCTACTTACCCTTCCTTGAATGATTGGCTTGTTCATTAGGTACATTAATGCTTGATGATCCACATAAAAAGTGAAGGGAGTTTCCAATAGATAATTCCTAAACTTCTGTATGATGTACACCATTCCCAGAGCTTCCCTCTCCATCATACAATAATTTTTCTCCACTCTAGATAGTAGCCGATTAGCGAAGTACACCAGATGGTCCAATCCATGAATTCCCACCTGTTCCAGTGTTGCTCCAATAGCAAAGTTCGAAGCATCCATGTGCACATGAAATTCCTTGTCCCAATCCGGGTACGCCAAGATCGGGGAACTGATTAGCCGTGTCTTCAATTCCTGGAATGTTGCTTCTTGTGCTTCCGTCCATTCAAACAACTGCTCTTTCCTTGTGAGTATGTACAATAGGTACAAGATTTGGATAAAATTCTTGATAAAACTTCTATAATATCCCACATGGTTAAGAAATGACTTTACTTCAGTGACATTCTGAGGGGTCTCCATTTGTACGATCAATTATATTTTTTCTAGGTCATTCTTCAATCATGCCTTGCAGACAATGTGTTCGAGCAGTTTTCCTTGAGGTACCATGAATCGACACTTCATTATTTTTCCTTAGTCTTCGTCACTGGTTTTCTTGATTTTGTAGTCTGAGTGATTGCTGAACCCTCTCCTCTTCAGTTTCATGCCTGATTGGTATTCGGTTCTTGTCTTTGTTAGGACCTACGAGAATTAAAAGTTTTCATGCATTCATTGGTTGCCAGGAGTTTGTCTCTGACTAGTGTCTCGTTCCTCCTCTTCTTGTTTGGTTCATTCTTCGTATCATTGCAATATTTGTTGCCTTCGATGTTCCTAATCACTCTTTTCCTAAAGATCTTGCAAGATGATGAAGTGGCGGGCCAACAATCTTGGCAGATAGTTGAGGAGATGGTCAACCTCATCATTCATTTCCAGTCTGTTCCAAATAATTTCCTCAGGGATCTCTTACCTGAGGGCTTCCCTTTGTACGCGATCTCTTAGTGATATATTCCACAGATTTATCAAATCTTGTGTCAACTCATCTTCCCTTTATTCATTAGTTTCCACATGCTCTTTCGCCGATTGCCCCATCACACTGCCATCTTATTGACAAGTGATTCCCTATTCCGCTTAGGAAACAATGCCAAATGTTTACTCGTCGAGTGCTACTTGTATTACAAAGTAAACTAGATTACAAAATAACTTTGAAGCATAGAAATCATTCACAAAACAATTGTAGATAAAGGTATTTCAAATATTTATTCATATGGATGTAGTATTACAATTCATCACATCTGTGCTAGTCCCCAAATACAACACACTTGGTACTATAAATAGTAAGCTGACATCAGTTGAAAATACCAACTAGTCGGCAACTACCCGAGTGGTAACTAATGATGAGGACTATTTACCGACAAAACATTATTGTTTTATTTCATTTATTCTATTTGCTAATTAACTACTTAAGCTGATTACAACCTCTATATAGAAAAATAACTAAATTATAGTTAGGGCCTTTTTGAAATGCATTTTCAAAATATAAAGTACATCTAAAATAAATTGCTCTATGTGATATAATTCATTCGAGCCGTTGTATTATACAAGTGGCTTTTTATGAAAGGACTTTAGAACAAAATAAAGTGTTTTTAAAATATTTTATTAAACTTTAGTCATTTAAATTGTATTCTTTGTCATATCCTAAAGACTATGATTCCTTTGCAGCTGTTTGAATTGAATCTCCATTTTCCTTCACAACACCTCTATCTCTAGACTTCATACGGTTGCATGAACACGCAACCATGTCATTCCATGAGATTACATTTCTTAGAGGCATTTTGTTAGATGATTCATGTGCTAGCACTATGCTTTGCTTTGCCATTCCATTTTTGTAGAACTCAACAAATACTTGGCTTGATTTGTGATATTGTATATAAAATATATATATTAAACATATTTTCTTCAACAATCTCTGAAACAAATTGATTTGAAAATCTTCAATATATAAAATGAAGTGAGGTATACTCTTCTTATTGATTTACAAGCAAATGTTTCTAATTTACAAAGTTTCTAAAAAGAGATAGGGTTGAAGAAAAAGAATAGAAACAAATCTAAAAAAGTTTACAATATTTACAAGATATTGACCATTAATTAATAACAAAATATTATTTTAATACCCTCCCTTAATGGTCAATCTATCAACTACACCAAGATGCCCCCTAAATTTGAAAAAATTATTTGGGCTTAGAGACTTGGTGATAATATTTGCAGTCTAATCCTTTGTCAGAACATACTGCAATACTACCAATCCATCTGTGACAAGCTAGTGGATAAAATGATAATGAAGTTCAACATGCTTTGTCATTTCATGGAAGACTGGATTTTTAGTGAGTTTTAACACCCCTTGATTGTCACAGTACAAGGGGAAGGCCTTGCTTGAGACATTTGCATGTCAAAAAGCACCCTTCGAAGCCAAACCGCCTCACAAGCTGCTTTAATATTTCCTCAATATTCATCTTTAGTCGAGGAAAGAGCCACTACCTGCTACTTCTTGTTGGTCCATGTAACTGCACTTGTACCCACATTGAATACATACCTTGAAGTAGAATTTCTGTCATCAACAAAACCTTCCCAATCTAAGTTTGTATAGCCAATTAGCTTAGGATCTTTGCACCTTCCATACAAAATGCCAAAGTTGGAAGTGCCTTTCACATATCTCAGCACATGCTTCACTGCAACCCAATGTTCAACTTTAGGGGCTATCATGAAGCAAGAGATGTAGCTCACTACAAAACCGAGGTCAAGTCTAGTAGTAGTGAGATAAATGAGGCTATCTACTAGTTGCCTAAATGTGGATTCATTTTCCATATGCAAATTTTACTTTGCTAATAGTTTGAGACCTTTCTCCATAGGTGTTGATGTAGGTTTGTAGTCACTCATTCTGAACTTATCAAGCAAACTGCGAGCATACTTGGACTGAGAAATGAAGATGCTGTTAGCTATCTGCAAAACCTCAACACCAAGACAATAATGAAGAAGTCCCAAATCTGTCATGTCAAATGATTGACTGACATTATGTTTTATCTCCTCAATCAAATGTTCTGAGCTGCTAGTAATGATCAGGTCATCAAAATAGAAAAAAATCACAAGAATATCATCACCAGACTGTTTGACATACAAATTTGAGTCAAAAGGGCTTCTCTAAAAACCATGATCAATAAGATACTTATCAATTTTCATGTACCATGCCCATGGAGCCTGTTTAAGGCCATAGAGTGCTTTCACTAGTCTACAAACTTGATGTTCTTTACTAGGAACCTTGAAACTGTGAGGCTGTGTCATATAAACTTCTTCCTGTAGATCACCATTGAGAACAAACTCTTGAAATCCATTTGATGGACTTTCCAACCAAACTAGGTTGCTGTAGCGAGGACAAGCCGAATAGTACTTTTTGGATATACGAGCAAAAGTATCCTCATAGTCAATACCCTTCGTCTGTGAGAACCCTTTGGCTACTAGTTGAGCCTTATACTTGTTGAAGGTTTTGTCAGCCTTGTACTTAACTTTATGCACCCATTTATAGCCAATAGGATTCTTCCTAGGTGGAAGATAAAAAAGGATCAAAGTGTTATTCTTCAAAAGGCTATGGTGTTCAACTTCCATACCCTATTTCCACTCAGGTATTCCTTTAGCCTCAGAATATGTTTGGGGCTCATAAATGTTGTGCAAATTGGCCATGATAGAAAAAATAACTATATGCTATTGCTTTCTCTTCTTTTGAGCTATTCTACCCTCGATCAACTCATCATCATGAAGATCACTAATGGTCTTGGCATACCATTTAGGCTAGAGATAGAAGGACCAATATTTGAATAAGGAGGAACAACATCACTAGGTTTGACTGGTATAAAATCAGCTGGATTAGGATCCAGATTGTCCTAAGGAGGGGCAGGTGGTGGAATATTTTGTTGAGGTGGCTGCTCAACTATAGAATTCCTCCCATCATGTGGAGCTAGGGGAAGACAAACACCTAATTTAGAAGTTGTCAGAGGTTGATCCTCAGGATGCACATATGTAGAAGATTGAAAGAAAGGTCCAATAGTTTCTTCAACCCCAACATCACAAATGAATATGAGATGATTTGTCTCAACATCAATCCACTTGTATGCTTTATGATTTTCACTATAACTAGTGAACATGAGTTTTTGGTTTTGGGAATCCAACTTAGTGCGTTTAGCTTTCAAAATCAAAACATGAGCATTAGAGCCAAAAAATTTCAAGTGGCTGATTCGAGGCTTATGACTAGACTAGGATTCTTCAAGTGTCACCTTCTTAACCACATGAGTTGGAGATCTATTTAGAAGATAAACAACAGTATAAATTGCTTCAACCCAGTATTTCTTAGGAACATGTCTATGCTCTAGCATAAAACAAACTATTTCAGTGATGGTGCAGTTCTTGCATTCAATGACACCATTTTGTTGTGGAGTGTATGGTGTGGAGTTGGCGCTTAATGCCATGTGTAGCACAAAATGTGGAGAAATCAAAAGAACAAAATTTCCCCCATTATCAAACCTAAGAAATTAACTAATGGAGAACTAGACTCTTTTTCAACTAAGGCCTTATACTACTAAAAAATACCAAACACATCTGATTTGTTTTTCAAAAAAAACACCCACATTTTTCTACTGAAATCATCAACAAATAATGAAAAATACCCGCAACCTGTAACTGAAGGAGTATTCATTGGGCCACATAAATCAACGTGAACCAACTATAATACCTTGGAAGCTCGCCATGAGTCACCATCTGAGAATGGAGTCTGGTGCTAATTTCCAGCCTGACAAGCCTTGCATACTCCATGATTCTGAGTTTGACTCACAAGTAGGCCAACAACCAAATCATCTTGAGATAATTGAGAGAGATATTACATGTTTAGGTTCTCGTAACACTGATGCTAGAGGTTGTTGATGGAAGTATTCCTGGCTACCATAGTGTGCTCTTGAGAATCACCAAAATCAATGTCTGTACAAACCATGATCCTAGAGACCCGGAACAACTATAGTGTGAGTCTCTTTATCAACAATGCTATACATGTGTGCATGCTAAAAGTAATATCCAGTTGAGGAGATTGTGTCATAATCTAACTAATAAAAAGTAAATTCAACTCCATGCTAGGTATGAAGTATACATCAAGAAATATTAAATTTCTCCCTCCAAAGTGAATCTGTATGTTTCCCTTTCTGACAACAGTATACTCCTCACCTCCTCAAAAGATAACATAATCTCTGAATGGTGTGTAAATGAACCAATCCTGATGATGAGTGAAATGTTGAGAAGCACCTGAATCAATGTACCAGGCAGAGGATTTCACAAGATCTGCTAGACTCTTGGCCATAAAAGCATAGAATATAGATTCCTTCTGCTTAGTGTGCTCTGCACCATGGGCTTTAGGTTTAGACTCTCCTTGCTTGTTTTGTTCAAAATCCAAGTGTTTTCAACAATCTTTCTTCATGTGACCAAACTTATGATAGTAGTTGCATTGAATATTCTTCTTCTTGAAAGAATCTAAAGACTACACTTGACTTGTCTGCTAAGAGGGATGCTTTTTGCCTTTATTCTTCTGAAAGGTCTTGGCAGGAAAAGCCTGCTTTGTGAAGGATGAACTAGCACCACTACCGAACTGTTGTTTCCAACGATCCTGCTACAGAAGTATGGTGCACAGATCTAAAAAATTCAAATCAACATTAGCTAAAGTAATGTTGAGGGTCTCAATAAAGTGCTCATAAGATTTTGGTAGACTTTTCAAAGTAATGACTACCATATCTTCTTGCTCCATTTTCTGACCAATCGCCTAAAGCTGATCACGAATGTCCTTGATCTTGGTCAAGTGTGTCTGCAAAGATGTTTTCTCATCCATCATGATAGAAAACAACATGTTCTTTAGGAAGAAAGCATGACTTTTGTTGAAAGTTTCATGAAGATCTTTCAGAAGATCCTAGATCTATTTTGCTGATTTACCAGATGGAACCTGAGGCAGCTAATCATCAGTGATAAACATTTTAATGAGCATCACCATTATACAATTTTGTTCATCAAAATTTTCTTGGCCTTTATCACCCGATGCAGATAAAACCTTTTTACCTAGAATAATCTGATCAAGGCAACAAGTGAGAAAATGTATAGGGATACACTTTTCTACACTACATTTAGCCCCCACTTTAGTGAGAGGAGGACCTTGCATCAAACTCACACTAAAGTAGTCAAGAGGTGTCCAAGTGCACAAATGTTGAGGTTTGGCCAATCCCATAGGATCCAAGATCCTATGTCAAACCAACATAAGCACAAATGGAACACACAAGATGTATGATATATAGTAGCAAGTCAAGATACACAAACATACAATGCAAAAGACTAAAAAGAAAAGAAAAACAAAGACAAAAATAAAAAGGGATGGATCAAGCCTTGATTGTTTATCCAACTTGATGTGGATCATGCCTAGTTGTTTTTCCAAAATAATGTTCACAAGTGAAACTCAATGTCCACTATGCAAACAACAACACACACTCACACGGGCTAATGGAACCTTAGGCTATCGACTAGGTGAGCCCCCAAAGAGTGGCTAAGTGAGAAGTCATGCAAGGTCTACAGGCTCTCACCGTACAATGAGAAAGTCATGCTAGGTCTATAGGCTTCCTATCATACAAACCATACCAAATTTATACCTCTAATAACCTTGATAAGGCACCACAAAGAATATGAACTTCGAGATTCATAAGGTTAACAAGCTATGTTATGCTAAGAACTCATGAACAAAATTCAAGTAGGATAAGCCATGATCAAAGGGGTTTCTCTTAGTTCATGTAAGGTCTTCTCTTAGTGAACATCATGCCTAACGTCTCCAAGAGAGGACTAGTCAATGATAAAAGATTCATAGCCTAGGGAATGCAATCTATAGCATTACCACTAAGAGGAATATCATACGCTCAAAAAGGTCATGCTCTTGAAGGAAATGGAACCCAATGTCACTAAGAAGAAGACACATCACATGAATTTAGAAGACCACACTTTGAATAAAAAGAATTCACACTTCCTAGGAGGTATATATAATATCATTACTAAGAAGGGAACATGCAGAAAATGAATGGGGGACCATATGCCCCCCACTTAAAATGTCAACTTACTTTCTTATGTTTGTATTTTAATTAGAAAGAGAGTAAGAGGTGATCCTTGAAAAGAATGCGCACCTTAAGAAACTAGTTATCCTTGCCCCACAATCATAGAGACAAATACATCCACCAAGAACTATCATGTTTCTTTCAAGAGAGATATGGTTACACCTAACATCATACCACTGTGAATGGAAATGAGCAAGACACATAATTCTACTAATGCCAAATAGTGATCAACAATAAGATAGGATGAAAAATCAATATCAATTAGAAGAAATAGGTGTATCAACACAAGGAAGAGCACCACAATCCTTAATATGTTTAATTTTATCACTCAAAGCTTTACATTCATTGGTAGAATGACCATGAACTCTATGATATGAAAAACATGAATTCTTGTTGTAAAATTTCTTTTGTGTTCTTGGAGGAGAGATATCAAATGATCTTGGAGAAGTATCGACAAGATACTCTCTTGATTCATAGTAGAAGATGTCCCTTTATTTTGTGACAAAGATATCTCTTGCTTAGTACAAGGTGTCATACATACACAAGACTCTTTAGATTTTAAGATTTTGTACTCTCCCTTAAAGAAGGGTGTAGAATATAATGAACCCCAATCATTTTTGTTTTACGTGATGACATTGATATTAAGTGAATATTTCTTTGATTCTTTCATTTCTCTTGAAGGACAATAACCAAGACCACTATTTGTTTCTATTAGTTCAGGATGCACTAAGGTTAAAGTTGGCTTAGAAGAATCTTTTGTAATAGTGTAGGTATTGCATGAAGGATTTTTTGATGCTTTTATTTCTTTCAAGGGACAATAACCAAGACCACTAGTCATTTCTTATGTGTTAGGCTCTATAGGGACACCGATACCTTGTTCTCTAGCACCAAATCCTTTTCCATTATAACCAAGTTGTTTCAAAGCTCATAACCTCTTCCATAAAAAAATTCCATTTATTTTGGATTTGGTGGTTTCTTGTGATCACACTTGTCATATGTAGATGTGTAATTGTTGTTATCTTCTAGCACTAAAGGTTGTAGACTCATGTGTTTTTGATGACTCAACTTGTGTTGATACGGTGTTTGTTTCTTTCTCTTTTCTTGATTTGTGTGTAATCTTGTATTCTTCCATGAATATAGGTGTGAAATCCAATGATCCAAATCATCCACTGATAACACTGTGAAGGGTTTAGGGCACTTATTATTTTTTTCTTCTTGGATGGGATCTACTTTTGAAGTTGGTATCAATGTTTTCAAGGGTTTTCCCTGTCTTTCTCAATGTGCAAACTTTTTGGTTCAAGATCAACTTTGATTGTGTAAAATTTGTTTTTGTAGACATACTTCATTATATGATGAAGAGAAGAAGGCACCCCATTCATTGCATGAATCAATGGTCTTCCCAAAATAAGATTATATGAAAGATTATTGGGCATGACATGGACAAGAGTTTGCAATGTGACCTTTCCAACTGAAATAGGTAATGTGATCACACCAAACAATTATTTTCCTGTGTTATCAAATTCACAAATAGATAAATAATGAGGTTGAATCTGACTTTTTTCCACTCCAAAATTATCCAAAAGGTTTATGCTACACATGTTAAGGGCTGAGCCATTATCAACAAGGGTTTTCTTTATTCCTTTCCTATTAATAATGGCTATGATAATGAAGGCTTCATTTTGTTTTTTCATTTCCAAAGGAGGGAGTTCATTTTGGTGGAAAACAATGTCTTCATTCATTCCTTGAATTAGGGTTGCTCTATCATTTGGATTTGCACTAGGGGGAACCACAACTTGTTGAAATGCATTTGAAGCATACTATAATAACTAGGCGAGGCTTGAATAAGGTCCCATAAGGATATCTTAACAAGAGTGTTTTTAAGTTGTTCAACAAGATCATACTCTCTACCAATACACTGCAAGATATTAGGTGCAGGTGGGAGATATGGTTGAGGTAATGGAAGGGATGTTGGATTTGTTTGTGGTTGTTTGTTGTTTCTAGTGCTATATGTATGAGAAACCATATTATAGCTCAGTGATTGCGAAACATTGTTACTATCAAGTTGCATTGAAAAGTTCCTTATATCTTTAGGAGATACTGGTTTCTTTTTAGGTGGTTCAAGGATAAGCACAGGTTTGTTTTAAACTTGGTTTTGGTGTGAGGGTGCATAGATGGTAATAAGTGGCTTAGGAGGTCCAATAATTAAATGACTTGTAGGAGGTTTAATAATTAGAGGAATCAAGGGAGATCTAATGTTTATAACCTCAAAAGACTTATCATTATGCTCATCATCTTCATTTAATGAAGCCACATTACTATTGTTTAAATGACATGTATCAATTCTATCATTTTGTTGCACCATGATATCTTCCCTAGTAGCAGAGTTTTTAGGAGAGCAACAAACTAGATGTTCATGACATTCAAAGGTTGGTTCTTCTAAAAGACTTCATCACAAGTAGGGGAGTTATCAATGGTTGGATTGTCTTGCTTATCAATGATAGCATCCTCTTGTTTAACAATATTTTCTAAAGTAGGAGGGGTAGGAGAAGAGAAAAAAATAGGATTCTCATGACTTTCAATAAGTGTATCTTCTAACACCAAATTATCTTCTTTACAACTAGGAGAGATATTAGGAGAACAAATGTGATTGTCATGATTGTCTATACTTACAACCTCTTTCACTAACACTTTATCACAAAATAGGAGAGATATTAGGGGATGTGGAATCAAGGAATATGTTAACCATTTCAATCTCTTGCACTAAGGGACTCTCATGACTAACATGCTTGTTAATGAGCTTTTTCTTGACATACTTGGAAAGAAAAGATACCGACATTGTGATTTATGAAAGATAATCTATCTAACTTATGCAATGCTTTAAGAAATGTAAATAGATTTCCAATAGATCTAATTATTTTCAATACTGAAATAATTTTGAAATGATTTAAAATGACTACACTAAATGGATGATTTGACCTAGATGCATAAAATAGAAATTCCTAAAAATTGTTAGATTGAAACAAGGGGTTACTAGGAGATTTGGGAATTGTAGAAAACCACAAAAAGGCTCAATAAAGTTGGTTTTTATAGGCCCTGAAGGAATCATTCACCTATGGGCGAATGGGTCCATGTACAAGGTTTTTAAAAAATGAAAATGCAATTTTTGATTGCTTATATGTGTTCTTTGTTCGAAGTCTCAAACTGTAACTTATGTGACAAAATTTTCCAGAATTTGATGACCTAATGCAAGTAAAATTAATGAAAAATGATGAACTATGTCAATTTTTGAAACGCAATTTGACTCAATTTTTTGATTTAAATGACTAAAAGTATGCTATTATGTAAATACTATGCGAAATCAATCTAATGTTATGCAATTTTTGTTGAATTTTCAAATTTAAAATGAATACAAAATGCAAGTTTACACCTAAAATGCAATGCAACTTAATGCCAAATTTAGAAACCATAAATGTGATGAATTGATTTCAATCGTAGAGCTAGGGTTTGAATGCACTCCAAGTCAAAAATTACAATGTTCAAAAACTCAAGTTCACCAAAATGAAACATAGAAAAATGGGAGTAGGGGTTCAAACACATAGGGTTTTATACTAAATTTGGGATACTTCACCAAACTTACTATAAATAGAAAGGGAAAAATGGGGTGAATGAACCTATCTATTCTTCTATTTTATTTGGGAAATGAGTTCCTCCAAGTTAAAACAACTTTCAACCCTTGGGTGAGTGATTTTTATGAAAGATCTGCAAATTTCCTTTGTGTTTGAATGGGCTAAACACCACTTTTGAGAGACACACTAAAAATAGTAAATCAACTCAAAATTGAAATGTAAGACCAGATCTAGGTAGATTAACAAAGAGCTAACAAAAACAATTTAGTTCACTTAGATTGGATGAGTGGAGGAAAGTTAAAAATATTCTAAAAAATAGTCGCAAAGTGTCCTATTCTGGTGCAAAGCGTCTTGAGAGAGATAAATTTTGACATTTAAATGATTGAACAAGGGTTTTGGGAGAAAGAACAAAAATACCAAATGCACTCATTCATGACATGTAAAAAATGGATTTGATAGATTAAACATAATACTAATAGAAATAATTGATTTCATATAGATTAGATAAAGGGAAAATGTTGTGCACTTGTTACAAAATGATGATTATAGAAGTTGTCGGAAGACTCATTTTCCCTATGGTGAATGGGTCCTTTGTAGGGATTTTCAAAATTGGTTTCTGGGTCCTTTGCTCCTATGTCTGCACTTCTAGATTCCCAAGATTCATAGTCGGGTAGTTGAAAATAAATTCAGGATTTGAGTTTCTTTAAGATGACAACAAATGCAACTTTATAATTTTGCATTTTTGAGATCTCTAACTTTTTTTCAACTTGTAAATCTATAATAAACAAAGAGAGGAGAAAAATGGTTATTTTTAGGTGAATGGGGGTTTGCCTTGGTCAAATCCCATTTTGGTAATTAAACCTTGAAATGAAATAACATAGCATGAAAGGAATGATGAATGAACAACTCAATGTCACAACTTGCCAAACCCTTGAATGAACCTTTGAAGGACTGGAATCTTGATGTTAATCTTGCATGAAATGGATTCAATGGATATGGATCTTAATGCTTGAATATTGCTTTGAATCTTTGAATTGGATGCTTAGATTAGATCTTGAAACCTACATCACAATGTGAGCTCCAAAAACATGCATAATTGCAAAAGAATTTGACATGATACTTGAGATCTTGAATGCTACAACAAATGATGAAGAAATATGCTCTTGAATGCTCTTGACAATAATGTTGGCTCTTGTTAAGTTCACCTCTTATTAGATTCTTTGTTAGAATTGAATTGATAAAATAACAATGTATTTATAGACATTTATCCTTAATTTCTCAGAATTAAAACATTACAAGTCGATCATAAAAATACTACCAAAAACACATGTAAAAATGGGTTTCAAGGCTTAGGGAGGACCCATTCGCCCATGGGCGAATGGGTCCCAATCCCCAAATCTTGGAACACACATTGTTTAATGTGGAGTGTTATGTATTGGCATTAATTAATTTGTTGGGTTTCCCCTTTGGAAAATGTAACTAAATGGGCTTGTAATTGAATTAAAGGGCTTATTAAGGTCAAATTAAACTCAATTAATTAAGGGATCCTTAAATAAGTGTGAAAGTGTAAAGGGGTACACTTTACAGCACTAAATTAAGGCACAATCAAGTCCATTTTAATCAAGAGGGCCCAAATAAGTGTGAAAATGTAAAGAGATACATTTTACAACACTAAATTAAGGCATTATTAAGTTCATTTTAATTCAGAGGGCCCAAACAAGTGAGAAAATGTATAGGGATACATTTTTCTACACTAATATATATATATATATATCCAAACCATTTGACCATGGTGACAATGGATGAAATGATCCAAAATACATTGTTTGCATTTAGCAAAAACATGCCAAGAACCATCTTTTGAGTTCTTCATCTCATGGGACCTAATTGAATACACAAAACATCAAGGTTCTTAGGTGAATGGTAGGAGAGGCCTTGTTTTACACCCCAATTATCCCAATTGTTTCAGGATGCATGATTCCAACAAAGTCTCTTAAAAGACCTAAGTGCATAAAATAACCAAACTATGACAAACTAGTTCTCAAAATCCGTGGCACCTATGAATGTTTTTCTAAACCATTAGCTGCATGCAGAATCCCTCCACCATAGTCTCTCTCATCTTTTTATTATAGAAACATTTGACCATAGTGATGATGCATGAAATATTATAAAAAGTATCATTTGTCTTTGTTAGAAGATTAATCTTTACTTGGTAAAGGTTATTCTTTAATTGTAATTATTTATTAACTTGTAGGAATATTCAAAGGAATTCCTATAAAGTCTTTGTCTTCTTTTGTCATCTCACACATGTGTGAGGGATGGCTATTTTAATTCCTTTATTATTAAGGAATATTTGTAACCACCTCCTTAAGAGGTGACACTTTACACACACACATAGATGAATGGTGGCATTCATTGAGTTGGGAGTTACATTCTAACTCCTTCTTCTCACCTCTACTTATTGAGGTGCTTCTCTCATTCTTCAAGACTCATGCAAGCAAGATGGGATGGCTCTCTCTCTTTGTATTATTCTCTAGGAATTTTGCCTCCAATCATAATATTGGGGTTTTCTTGTTTTTCCCCTTATCAAATTCTTGTGTTTCTCTTGCTTTGGTGATGCTTGGTTTTACTACTTCAATCTATTTGGTAATATCTTTCCTTCAAACAATTGCTCATTAATTAGTTCTTTCCATTGTTCTTTTCTATTTCCTTTCATGGTATTAGAGCTTGGCATTACTAATATCTTGTGAGCTATATTGTTGAAGGTTTACCAGATTTTTCAGCACACCATTGGAGACACTCTCAAAGAGGAGAAGAAGAGCTAGTGCCTAATCTTAGTTGTTTTTTGTCTTCTAACCCTCGTGCAGGTTTTTTTATCTAAAGTTTTAAAATATTTTAGTTTGCATGCATACTTAAGTTTATGCAGTTTTTTTTAAACCCTCAAATAAAGGGTTATAGTTCAAGTTTTTAAAAACCCATTTTTTGCATGTTCATTTTTTTGTTGTAAAAAATCAAATTTTTTTTTAGGGGCTCTAACTCTAGTTCAGAAAAAAATTTAGGAAAAAAGCTAATATTTTTTTTTGCAAATTTGTATATTAGATCTGTAAAAAAATGCATTATAATTTTGCATGCATGTTTTATTTTTTTGCATAGAAATTTAAAAACCCTCTAATAAAGGGTTATTTTTCAAACTTTTTTAGAAGCGGAGTTAATTTAGTTAAGCCAATCTTATTATTTTACATTTTGTAAAAATCCATTTTTTTTAGAGCTTTAGCTCTAATTTAGAAATTCTTTTTTCAAAAGCAATCTTTTTCTTTTGCAAATGTGTAAGAATTTATAAAAAATCAATATTTTGGGTTCCAACCATATTTTTAGCTTAGTTTTAAATAAATCTCTGTTTAAAAATTCAATTTATTTTCTTTTCAATAAATCTCATATTTTTTTTCTCCTCTATATTTAAATTTGTCTATTTTTTTAAAATTAAAACCCTCAAATATTGTTGTTAATAATAAAAACAACAAATTAATAAAGAAAACCTTTGGCTGGTTTCAAGATTCTTTAAGTTTTTTTAAAAAAATATTCCAATCTCTTTTCCCACCCAAACTTCTTGAACTTTTTAGAAAGTCATAAATTTTTTTTTTTAAGATAAGCATTAAGGAGGCTTTTCCATGTGGTATGGGTAAGTTTTTTTTTTTTAGAAAGGGGTAAAACTTTTGTTGATAATCAGAAAAGAGCATTACAACAAAGCAAAGGGCTTAAACCCCAGGAAAGCAAAGATACAATAAAACAAAGCAAGAAACAACATCATCCATCACCAATCCCATCACCATCCTCCGCAATAAACTTGTTCAACTCATGGCGAAGATCCTGGGAAATCTGATCCCATCCCTCAATCTTCCAACCATCAAGATGCGCTGAAGCCCATTTCACCAAGCAATCTGCTGCTTTATTCCACTCCCTCGGAATATGGACAAAAGAGACCTCCTCCATCAAGGAACTAATCTACAGAATCTGTTGCACCATCCTAGCTAACTGCCAACTGACATCAGCCACCTTCCGATCTTTAAGCAAATTAACCAAAACCTGTGAGTCAGACTCACAGATAACTTTTCTCCACCCCAAAGCATAAGCCCGTTCAAGGGCAGAGAATATCGCCAGACCCTCCATAAGGTTGATGGTATTTGCTCCCTCATAAATAGAAAAGAAGAAGACCACTGATCCTGTAGAATCTCTACCAATGCCACCAATACCAGCAGGCCCAGGATTTCCTTTTGAGGAACCGTCAGTATTAATCTTCAAGATTCCAGCAGGAGGGGGCAACCATTTACCCACTCTCATAACTTTCATTTTTGCTTGCCTGCCCTTTCGGACACAAGCTGAAGCCAAGGACAACTCCTGAAGTCCCAATCTCTCCACCTTCTTAGCATCCTCTTTCTCCAAGGGAAAACCTACCTCACACTTTGCTTCCACAGTCTCCCGAACCATACCAATAATTCTCTGCCAGACTTGTTGGAAAACCAATTTTTCACCTCGGAAGACTCTATGATTCCACTCCAGCCAAATCTTCCAGAGAAGGAAAGTAGGCCCCACAAACCACACATCCTGTAAGAAAGATGCGGCAGTAGGGGGTCTGCCTAGACTGCGCCAGAAATCTGCTAGAGAGGAAGCATGAACACAAGGAACTCTCCAAACTTCCCACCACAAGTGCCATAGCCTCATAGCAAAGGGGCAATGAAAAAACAAGTGAGCAGAATCCTCCTCTCCATCCCCACACAACACGCATATGGATGGGCCCTGAAATCCCCTCTTTTGAATATTATCCCAGGTCAAACACTTGTTCCAGGCCAAAGTCCAAATGAAGCAATTACACTTCGGCCAAGAAAACTTGTTCCAAACACTCTTCCACCATTGAACCTCCACCCCATCCAGCTTGTGAGATAACAACACCTGATAACCAGAGGAAACAGTATAAACACCCTTAGGGTTGGGAGACCAAGATAAAACATCTCCATCCGGAAGGGAACTACAAGTCCTGCTAGAGAGGATGCTTTGCAATTCTGCACATTCCTCCTCCATACCAACCACATGCCACTCCTCAGGATTATTCCATCTAGCCATCCTTAATTGACCTTGAGAAGAAATAGACTTAAAGTCTCTCACCTTGTCCCAACCCGCCTCAAGGAATCTTTGACAAAGGGGCAAAAGGTTAGGAAATTGAGAAACAATGGGAGGAAAACCATCCCAAGCATCCAACCAAAATTGAGCCTCAAACCCACTTTTGCAGATCCAGAATAAGCCCTCCTTAACTAGCGCAGCCCCTTTCTTAAGCGTACCCCAAATAACCGATCCTTTCCCCACTAAGGGATAGCGAGGAATATCCATCTGAGGGATCCCTGGAAAATATTTATGAAG
>VDFB02241707.1:0-11388 GCA_007258455.2 Sequoia sempervirens
CAAAGAGTTGTTGGAACAACAACAAAGCCAACAACAACAAAATGAACAGCAAGCATTGTTCATACAAAAGCAAGTAGAAGCCTACTTTGCCCGCCAGAACATATTGATACCATCAAACAATGCACCAAACAACCCATCCATCCAACCAATGATTCAAACACCCCAAAACACCTTCATGCACGATCCATTGACCTATGCTCATGTTGAAAATGTCTCCACATCACCTAATGAGTTAGAGGATATATCTCAAAAATTTATTCCAAAGCATGATCAAAATCTTTCACCAAAGTCTAGCAATGGTCCTTTCCAAGACATATTGACACCCTTCGACCTCATGGTTACAGATATGGAAAGAACCCTGAACTCGACACTTGAGGATATTGAACCACTTACCATGTACAATGAAGATATCCAAGCACCATTTGTAAGCGATCCATCCTTTGAAACTGACTCATGTCAAGAGCTTGATCCAAAGCATATCGAAAGCAATCCCAAAATAAATCAAGATCAAAAATTTGTATCTCCAAGATACTACAATGATCTAATGGATATTCTCCTATCCACACAAGATGATCACATCCACATAGCACCTACTCCTCCATCTACCCATGAGATGCTTTCTATGGATGGACATGTAGATGATCTTCATCTAGAACAAGATTGTGTTACACAAAAAGAGCAGATTCTTAACTCCTACAATCAAACGGAGTTGTCAACATCAGGATCGAATATGTCCCAAACTCAGATTGAGGACATCATGAATAAAGATATCCATCATTATCCACCCAAGGAAACAAGTCAGATAGAACATCCAGAGTTAGCAGAGCAGCAAATTGGAACAATGTCACCTACGGTGGTCATTTATCAGAGAGTGCATTCTATACAAGAGATCTCAGAACAGGCAGAATCAAAGCATGAAGGTGCTACTTCCACAATACTAGGGGCAACTTCGTCTCAAGAAAACATCAACATAGTGAGCATGAAGAGTCCTTATGATGAAGCTAGTGTCAATACTACAACCAGTCACGCCATGAATCTTCATCCACCCATTACCCCATCCACAAATTGGGACCAACGTCAAAAGAAATATTTGAATCAAAGTACGAAGAACGTTATCAAATCAAAAGAAACTGAGAAGCATAATGGAAAAATCAAAAACATATGGATACAAAAGAATACAAAGAAAGATCATCCCTATCAAACTCCATTAGTCAAAGAAACTATGGGGCAAAATAAAAATGGGAAAAGTATCCATCAAGAATGTCCGCAAAAGCAAAAGAAGGCTTTTCAAGCGACGTACAAGGTATATCAAGCAGTTGGTCCTAATTCCAAGCACACTTCCGTATCCACCCATCATTGCTCATCTTCCCAAGTTTGGAGAGTCAAAGGTTCCAAACTGTCAACCAATCTATCTCTTATCCCTAAACGCACTCCATCCACGCCTCCACGCATGATATCCAATTCTCATATTGACCATGTATTGGCAACGACCCTTCGTCATAAGGATTCAGAAGGCACTCTATCACGATGTGCGCACAAAGACAAAGTCAACTCCGGTATCAACGAAGCAGATCAAGAATCCCAAAAGTTGCATTCAACTGCACGCATCTTAGCAAAGCAGCTCCTTCAGGCAGGATATCGATGGCACGTCATGATAGGGGCATCTACATCAACACCACCAGGTGGTTCAGCATAAATCTTTGAAAAATAAAAAAATCAAAAAAAAGGATTGAAAACAGTAAAGAAAAAAAATCGTCCTCTAGTGAAAACTGCATGGGCGGCGCTTTGGGCAAGACCATGATGAAAACCTGGCAAACAGGCGTCATGTGTAGAATCGAGCATCTACGTGCACTAGTTCAGGTAAAAGCATCTCATCCCATCCATAATAAATCGAGCATTCCATCCATCTTATCCATAATAAATCCGTTCATCCATGAACCATTTATCCAATCCATTTCCATGCATCCATCATCCAAGTTATCTTGATCTTGATGAAAATTTGGGGCACACTTTACACTTGCTTATGGTAAACATCTTGACATGGGTTGTTTTCATTGATCCCATCCTTCCCCAACATTATCTGAAACCATGAAGCATTATCCAAATTAGCATTCTTTATCCAAACACCTTATCTTATCACAAGATAATCCTTGGAATCCTTTGCGTATCCATCCATCCATACACCTATCTGAGCATCCATCTATGAAATTCCATACATTGCTAGACATTGGGGGCAGATATTCACATCTTGCTTCAAAAATAAATCTTGATCTATATCCTCCAACTTATGTGGCGATCTAAACATTAGAAAACATGAAACCAAATTGGTCAAAGCATTTGTGATCTAGAATCCGAATCACTAGCCCATGGCATATTTTGACAAGAACATGTTCTTTATCAAAGCTTCATCTTTCATCGAACATCAATCCAAACAATCACTATCAGTCACATCTAAATTGCACTTCAATGTCACATCAAATCATTTGAACAAATTTTGTTCCAAATCAAGCTTCATCAATCATGATCAATCAAATCCAATCAAAAAATCATCATCTCGGGATATCCTTGTGTTGCTTAACACTATCCTTGCATTGTCGTGTATCCTCGACAATGTTATCATTATCAATCCTGATCAATCCAGTCCTTGCATTGTTGTGTATCCTCAACGATGTTATCATCAATCCCAATCAATCAAATCGTTGCATTGTTGTGTATCCTCAACAATGTTATCATCATCATCAATCCATCGACTTGATCTATCAACCTTAGCTTGGTTTTCAACAAAATCCCAAAACAGAGCACTAATATCATCACACACATCCATATCAAAATCATCAAAATCATGCGAAAATCCAAAAACATCCAAAACATCAAAATCCAAAAACATTCGAAAGACACAAAATCCAAAAAACATTAGAAAAACATCAAAAATCAAAAAACATTCAAAAAACATCAAAATCCAAAAACATAAGAAAATTGAAAATCAAAACATCGCAAAATCCAAAAACACCAAAAATAGCCTCAAAACATTCCAAAAATGTCAAAAACATCCAAATATTTGAAAAAATCCATCCACCTCATCTCACTTTCACCCGCAATAACCAATCATCCATAATAAACTAATCATCACCTTCATCCTTTGGCAACACAAATAGAAACAATCATAGCAGTCAACAATATCAAACTTAAATTGTAAAATCTAAATCGAAAAAGCAAACTGTTAAAACAAAATCAAACTCTTGATCAGTCGCAAACATGTCAGTCGACCTTATATCAACAGCCTATCAATCAACTTATCAAACCATCATCATCCTATACAATGCATGTCCTAGGATATATCGTTCCGACAATGGGCATCATTTTGGATATCACCCTGGATTCTTATCCTATCAAAACACATCCCTTTGGCTGAAGGTATGAAGAACATTGGCTTGTTTGCGTACTTGATCTTTTCTTTTGGTTTATCTTATTGTGCTCATTCCAAGGACCTCTCAATGATGTCCCCAACGAAGGGATTTAGAGAGATAGGAATGAGGCAATGATCATTATTCTTTTGTCTACTATGCTTGTTGGATGTTCTTGTAAAATAACTTGGCGAATACTTGCTTTGGTAGGTACGTCCTAGCAAGGTTTCTGTATGTCAGGTGTGAACAAGAATACTCCTATCTATTTGTTGAGTCAAAGTCCATCACACTAAGTACCACGCCATCCTGGTTGTCTATACCTTGATGCATCGTACCACGTGTGTTATCAAACATAAGGTAATTGGCCCTTTGAAAATCCCTACTCCTCGGCAAGTAATCATCATCATCATCATCATCTCATGTCTTGTTGGAATCTCTTATTTTCTTCTATCTCTTGCTAATCACGCTAACATGGTACCATGACAGTTAATCATAAATCATCACCATTGCATCCATCTTGCATCCACAAACCATCAGCATACTGCATATTGCATATCATATCATACAGAAAGCATTAATCATACCACATGCATTCATCCCCATCATCGCATAATATATATTAGTTATTCTAAACATCTCTTAAACCATACATTTATCATCCATGGCATAATCATAAAATCATCATCATATCAAATCATGTGCATCCATCACATCATCCATGCATCATCATATCATTCATTACATATAAACATCATAATCATCTCATCATCAATAATGTATCTGTCATGGTACGAATTAGGATCAAGTGTGTGTAATATATCAAAATAGGCATGAGGCTAGCCATGGTTGATGACTGTCTACATCATCAAATCTGTCTACATCAAATATTTGAGTTGAACTGATCTTGAACCTCTTTTTCAAGAGATCGACCCTCAAATCAAACCTCTTCGCCCGATCTCTCGAGGGGGCAGTATACCAGCATAATTCTTCTTGCTGGGGCAATAGTGGGGCATCATAAAATCAGAGAAATTTTGACTTTTGATCATGGCAAGATCATTCTTTGAATCAATGCAACAAGTACATTGCTTCAAAGAGGGGCAAAATGTAGACATCGAAAATATACAAATTGATATCACACTCTGATCTACTAACATTGTTTCTTCCTAAATCATCCCTCGGTCTAACTATTTAATCAAATTTCCTTATCTGATTAAATTCATCAATATTCGTCTCTTAATTAAATAAATTATTTTGTCTAATTAAGTCACTTTCCCTTGTTAATTAAATCAATTCATTTGATCTAATTATCCCTATTTAATTAAATAATCAATTTATTTGATTAAATCTCTAAAAAGTCTATCTGTTAAAATTAAATAAATTTAAAACCTTATTTGATTTAATCCTAACACCATCCTTTTAATTAAATAAATCAAAATCTTTATTTAATTGGCCTCTTATCATATTCCCTCTCTTTTTGATTTAAAATTAATCCAAAATCTAAAATCAAATTGTCAAAATCATTAAATATCCTTAAATTAATCAAATCGATTAATTTAGTCCCTAATCACTCAAATCCTCTAGATTTTGCAACAATTAAATCATTTATTTGATTTAATAATTCCCTATTTTCATTCAAAAGGCATCTAAGTGGGAATATTCCTCAAATTTGAAATCTCCCCAAAGGACTTGTCCATCCAACAAAGTATTTAAAGCTCTTACATTGTCTCTTACATGTCTCCCACTTGGCATTTAACTCATTTTTCATCCCCCCTAAACATGTCATCTCATCAAATTCAAATTTCAAACTTGCACATGGATCAAAAACTTGCTCATTCCTCATCCAATCACATTTGGACAAGTGGCATTTTGCCATTGGCCAAATCTTTGTCCCACATTGCTCTATTTTGGCTTTGTTTCCATTTCAACATTCTATAAATAGAATTCTTCACCATGCATTTGATCATCCACAATTATGCAAAGTTACTATGCTAAAATACTTAGCAATCCTCATTCATCTCATTTAGCTAGGTTTTTTGCAGATTTTAGCTTGGAGCATACATTCAAAGTCTTCATCAAGTGGATCAATCATCTTCAATCAACATTTGCATTCAAGGAGTTGGGAAAGGGAAAATCTCCACACACCTATTTGCACCAACTCCCTCAAGAGATCAAGAGTTTGCTTGCATTAGATAGGATTTAATTTTTTCATTTGTGTTCTTCATTTTCGTTTCTTATCTTTTGCAAATTTCAAATGGATTTCTTGAGGAATCATTTGTTTCTAACCTTGTGTTTGATCTAATTGTTTGCATGTTTATTGTGTTTGTGCAAGGTCTAGATTCAAATGGTTCACAGTACCTATAGTAGAGGAGGAGCCATCTACATCAATAAAAATTAGATGAATCAACTATTAATAGGTTCATGAATAGTATAAAAACCTTTAGGTGTGATTATAATAGGTATGGGAATGGAATAAATGTTGATATGAGAAATAGAATGGCATCCCAAGAAATATAGACAAAAATATAGCCATGAATTTTCCTCTACCACCATGTCTAAGAATTCTAAGGGTGAATTTGCACTACACCTCTCTTACCTATTTTCATATGATTGACTAAGAATTAGACACTCAATTACATGATGTTGATGTAACTACTTAGTCAAAGTATGACTATAGGGAAAGGGAACTTGATTAAACAATTGGCATCGTTGAACAACTCCATATAACCCAACAAGAAATGATATCAAAAATTGAAAGGAAACAAGCACAAATTACTTTGAATACATAAATTCTAAACCATGGTCAAAATGTTTCTCAATAATAGAATATAAATTGTAATAATATGCAAAATATCCCAAATGAATAGGCACATAATGTACAATAAAATCAATATGTTCTATATCAGCAACACATGAGGCAAAACATAAGAGTTAACCATAGGATAAATTCTCAAAGGTTTTCTTTAGTGGGATAGCCTCTTGGAACTAACACGTATAAAAAAATATGCTTCTTTGGTATCCTTGGATTTTCTAATATAATTCCAAATCAAATAAGGAGAAAGATACCAAGATTTTAGGGTAACAACACAATCATAGGTGAGGAACATCTTTGACACTTTATCAATATCATAGATGAATATGAGATTGAATAAAAATATGTAATGATGAATTTATTTGTGTAGTCCTTGGAGGAAAGTGTGAAGTAGTGATATAGAGGTCTCCCTAAAAAACATTGATACATGGGAATGACTGATGAGAATATTTAGATTATAATATGGGGATAGGATTGATCTTGAATTTCCAATTCATGAGGTCACAACTATTAAGAAATGAGTGAATGAGTTAGTGGTTGAATTTAATAGTAGGTTTATCATGAAAATAAGGAAAAATGATTCTATGTGCATTAATCTATAATGTGAAGCATTTGATGCCAAAATTGGATAATATCTCAGGTACAAGAATCTATAAACACTTCAAGAGGAATATGTTATTGCTATTAATATTGAAATAAATATGAGAACATCTAATAAAAATATTAAGAGGGAAGATATAAAGTTAGAATAGCCTAATAAAAGGTCACATCCAAACTTATTTTTGCTAATGAAAAATTGAATAAGTTGATGGGCGAATTCCCATAAAAAGTATCAAGGAATGAAATGAGTTGCCGCCTCCAAATAATACAACTAATTTTAATGAGGGTCAGTGCTACGCCCTTAATATTATTGTACATCAGGTTATGAATAGTCGGCTTCTGGCTATCTTAACTCTCTATTAAGTCATATTATCATTAGTATATTGTTATTTAGTTGTTTAGGTCGGCCTAATTCTTATATAGGTGTGTCTAAGTCGGCCTAGGTGATATCCTTAGCATAAATAGGTATATATAGGAGGTTGTGAGTCTTATTTCATCATCAAGTTGTGAAGTGTGTTCTCATTAGAGATATTTGGAGGTTTTCCCCCTCGAAGTGGCTTGTTATTCTCAGTTATTATCAAGTATTTTCAGCATATTTCATATCATATTCTTCCATTGTGCAAGTTATTTCATAACAAGTGGTATCAGAGCATGATCTTGGCACCATAGAGGGAAGGTTTTTCTCAATTTTGGAGGCGATTTTGGGCAGAGCATATCTTTCAGAATTTGTCGAATTTTTTTCTAATTTTTAAAGGGTTTTTGAAGAACATATTAGAGAAGCTTCAGTCCATATTTTAGAAGAATTGGAGTAGAATTAAGCGAATTATTGCAGAATTAGGGTTTCTACACTATTTTTTTGGAATCTACATATCTCGCACATCTTGTTGAATTGGCGTCTGATTTTTATTGGGTTTTTGAAGATATACTAAAGGAGATTACAGTAAAAATTTGAGAGAATTTAAGTTTCATTTGTGTGATTTATTTCAACATTAGTGGTTTCCATCATGACAGGGCCTGCAACAAGGGGTAAAAAGAATGTTGTCACTCCGGGGAAGACTCCTGATAAGGATGGTGAAATAATCGAGGATATTACTCATAATGAAGAAATCAATAAGGTCAAGGAAGAAATTTCCTCAATTAACAATAAGGTCAAGGAAGAAATTTCCTCAATTAAGATGGATATGTGTGACCTACGAGGAGATATGTCAGACATGCGAAACATGTTAAGCACCTACATTGCGGAATCAAGAAAGGAGTTCTCAAGCGACCAAGGTGAGAATTATAGGTCAGCCACTACTAACACAAGCTTTAGTACTCCTATGGGATCTAGGAATTTATTTCCAAAGGTGGATATGCGCAAGTTTGATGGTAAGGATCCTCTAACATGGATAAACCAAATGGAGAATTTTTTTGAAGTACACCAAATCCCAAATGGACAAAAGGTCATGATGGCTTCCTTATATTTAGAACCAGATCAATTCATTTGGTATCGTTGGCTTTGCACTCATCGAGGTAAAAAGGGGCTCACCGTCTCATGGTCAATTTTTACAGAGGAACTCCAAGCACAATATAGCAATAGCATCACAGACAACTTCTTCAGCCAGCTAGCTAAACTTCAACAAATGTCTAGGATGGGTTAAAGTTATATTAAACCCAATTCCAAAATCTATCCTTAAGGGTGGATTCAATTCACGGAGGAAAGAAGGCAGATGATTTATTTGCTTGGGTGGTCTCAAGGATCACATTCAACATGAGGTATGCATGTTTATACCTAGTTCCATAAATGAGTCTTTTATCTTAGCAAGTAGGGTAGAGGAGAAGTATTTGATTCCTAAGAAGCAAGGGGATAATGTGACAAGAGAAAGGATATTCAACACAACCTACTAAGTTGACTCCACAACAAATTGAAAAGAGCAAAGGCTTGTGTTTCAATTGTGGAGAATAGCAAATACGATTCGGGGACATAAATGTAGTGAAAAGAAATTGTTTTATATTGAAGGTCCCAATGAGGGAAGAAGAGGAGGAACCCATACTAGAAGATGAAAGGGGAGTCAAATGAGAGTCACATGATTCTCAACCAATCATTTCTTGTCATGCACTCTCGAGGTTTCCCAGTGCTCCACACAAACTCTCTCAAGGTGGTGGGGTTCCTAAAAAGAAGCGAGAAGGTAACTTGATGTTGATCATTTCAGGTAGTACTCATAATTTCATCAACAAAAAGTTGGCTATAGGTCTAAATTGTTTCATATATCCATCTCTGGAGTTTCAAGTTTTGATTGCAGATGGTGGTATAGTTAGTTGTTCAGGGAAGTGTCATAGCATTAAATTATCCATGGGAGATTATCAACTTGATACCCCAATGTGTGTGATATCCATGAAGTGCGTGAATGTGTTTTAGGTACATTGGCTTACTACATTAGGAACAATTGAGATGAACTTCCAAGAACTATTCATGAGATTTCAATCTGAAGGAGGCTGAAGTGATAGAGCTAAGGGGTTGAAGGAAAAATCTCCACAAATGGTAAGCTCTCATCAAATGCAAGAAGTTGCTTAAGAAAGGAGTGGATGGTTATGGCCCAACTATGTTCATTAGAAGTCTCTCAATCTATTACTCCTACTCATTCCGGTTACCAGCTATAATTGATTGTCCTTTCAGTTGTTCTTGGAGATATGCCTAAGGGCTTCCTCTAAGAGGGATCCATGATCATGCCATACAATTAGTCGAGGTGTGACCACCGAACATCAGGCCTTACAGGTATCCACACATACAAAAGAGTGAGATAGAAAAAATTGTTGAAGAGATGCTAGAGGCAGGAATCATTAGGCATAGCCAAAGTGCTTACTCCTAGCCGGTGGTGATGGTACGTAAGAAGGATGATACTTGGCGCATGTGTCTAGATTATAGAGTGCTCAACATGTACACCATTAAAGATAAGTTTCCAATTCCAGTCATTGATGATTTGCTAGATGAATTAAATGGAGCTATGTTTTTTACCAAGTTAGATCTTAGATCTGGTTATCACCAAATTTGGATTAAGGAGGAGGATATTTGTAAGACAACATTTCGGACTCATGAGGGTCATTATGAATTTTTGGTGATGCCATTTGGTCTTACCAATGCACCATCTACATTCCAAAGTTTGATGAATTCCATTTTTAAGAAGTTCTTGAGAAAGTTTGTATTAGTATTCTTTGATGATATATTGATTTACAGCAAGACTTGGGAAGAACATTTGCAACATGTGGACCAAGCATTACAAATACTTGAAGATCATAAGCTCTATGCTAAGCCATCCAAGTGTGCTTTTGGTCTTACAAAGGTGGAGTATTTGGGACACATAGTTTCACATGAAGGAGTAAAGGTGGACCCTAACAAAATTAAGGCTATCATGGAATGGCCTATTCAAAACCATTAAGAAACTGAGAGGATTCTTGGGATTGACAGGGTACTATAGAAGATTTGTGAAGAATTATGGTAGTATAGCAGCACCTCTCACCACTCTATTGAAGAAGGATTCTTTTCATTGGAATGGGTCTGCCAATACAGCATTTGAGAGATTGAAGGAGGCTATGTGTTCAACTCCGGTACTTGCCACTCCTGACTTCACCAAGGAATTCATTGTGGAATGTGATGCTTCTGGAAATGGGATAGGAGCAGTGCTTATGCAAGAAGGTCGACCAATTGCTTTTGAGAGTTGTCAATTAAAAGGTAAGAATCTACTAAAACCTATTTATGAGAAAGGAATGCTAGCAATGCTCATGCGGTGAAACAATGGCCTTATCTTTGGAGTAGACATTTGAGGTTAAAGACCGGATCATGATAGCCTAAAATATTTTTGGAACAAGCGACTATCTTAGAAGAGCAACAAAAATGGGTCACTAAGATGTTAGGATATGGCACAAGGATTGTATATATAAGAAGGGAAAATGTTATTCCATGGTCTGCTGTCAAGGAAGGATGAGAAAGATGAAGCCTTATTGTGTGCCTTTCAATATTACAAACAAATTAGATTGGAGGAAGCCAAAGTAGAGTGGCAAAATGATGTTGCAACTAGTAATCTCATCGAGCAATTAAAAAGTGATCCTAGTAGTTCAGATAAGTTTTGTTGGAAGGGAGATACTCTTTGGTATAAAGAGCGTTTGTATCTCTGCAAGAATTCCAACCTTAAAATCAAGATTCTCAGAGAGTTGCATGAGTCTCCAGTGGGTGGTCATTCGGAGATTTTTGAAGATTATATCATCGAGTCAAGCAAGATTTCTTTTGGGAAGGGCCTAAAGGGTGATGTTCAAGAATTTGTGGTACAGATGTTGAATTATTAATCCAAAGGCATAAAGGGGAGACAATTAAAGGCACAGTCTCTTGTATATCTATTATTCCTAGCGGTTGGGAAGAGGTATCCATGAACTTCATCATAGGGCTTCTAAAATCTAAAGGCAATAATGTCATCATGGCAATAGTAGATTGCCTCACTAAATATGCACATTTTATTACATTATCACATCCTTTTACAAAAATTATAGTGGAAAAATATTTTTTGGAGAATATACAAAAGCTACATGGTACACCTAAGGTTA
>VDFB02241708.1:0-20590 GCA_007258455.2 Sequoia sempervirens
ACATATGTAATATAGAACCAATTGAACAAGTTTGAGAACTACTAATGAACTTCACAAATAGATTATTGTCAATAGATGAATACAAATATTTTGGCCACTCAATGCACTTATTTGCACAATTAGATAATGGAATAAAAAATACACTTTATTTTTTAGTACAATGCCTACAAAAATATTAAGACCAAATATACTATATCTTGATAGTTACTACATTACCCACTTTCTTTATAAAAACAACAAGTGCCATGTAGTGACTAGTACTTGCCTTAATAGTATTGTAATTGTTGATTTTTAGATTTGATAAAAATTAAATGTAAGCTTTATTAATGTGAATAAAAATAAATGTAAGTTTTGTTAATTATAGTGTTTTAGTATTGTTAATTAGTTATTTTAATGACCTAATCCTAACCCTAACTCATAACCTAACTCTAATTCTATCCCTAACCCTAACCCTAACTCTAACTCTAACAATAAATTTTAAACCATTATCTTAATCCTAGACCTATGTCTAACCCTAACTATGATCATAACACTATCCATAACTATAAACCTAATTTTTATCACTAACTTTTAAATAAATAACATATTTAATAAATGTTATATTACGAATTATTATATATTAAATAAATTTTATAAATAAAATAAATATAATTTATACTAAAAATCATTAAAAGTTAGATATTACATGTTGGCAATGTTTCTTCTCTTATTATTAATAAAAAATTGTTATATATTAAAATGATTATTTATTACAAGTTGTTTATTTTTAATTTAATATATATATAATTAAAAAATAAAATATATTATATTAAATTACCAGATTTGATTCATAGTAGACACAAATGCAACTATATCTCTTCATTCAAACCAATAATTGTTAAATATCAATGAATCAATGATTATAGATGGTATGATTTTTCAAAGTCCATGAATGATAGAGTAAACACTTTTAGATTAAACTATGTATGCTATTTTGAATTGACGTTTCAAACCACACTAAATAATTCATCGTAGGAAGAGGATAATGAAGAATATGATTGTAGAAATGACCTTAAGAAGTGTTAAGTGCTGGGAGAGGGTAGCGAGGGAGGAGATTGGAAAATGAAGTAAAAGTGAAAATAGGTGAATAAATGATGAAGACATAATAGAAGAATGAATAATATAGTAATATGATATAACACAATTAAATAGATAAAAAAAGGTTAAAAGTTAAATGTCTCAAACAATGAATAAATAACTCTAATGACCTTACCCTAACCCTAACTCAATGATTCATCATAGGAGAGGATAATGAAGAATGTGATTATAGAAATGACCTTAAGTTAAGTGGTGGGAGAGGATAGAGAGGAAGTAGATTGAAAAATGAAGTAAAAGTAAAAATAGGCAAAAAATGATGAATACATAACAAAAGAATGAATAATATAATAATATGATATAACACAAATAAATGGATCAAAAAAGGTTAAAGGTTAAATGTCTCAAGCAGTGAATAAATAACTCTAAGAGAATTATAAAGATGAATTATATAACAAAATGATTGAGGAACAATTACAAAATTATTAAAAGAAATGAAGGAAAATATACTAAAACTTAAAACAATAATAATTTAGCCAAAGAAAAAAGAAAAAAGATGAGATTATATATAAAATATAAATTGGAAAATTAAATAAATGATTCAATCAAAATAAAAAAATAGATGGTTGAAATACAATAGATTATAATATATATAACCTATAATATATATTAATATAAATAGATAAAATCATAATAATTTATATAATATATATTTAATATATATAAATATAGATTAAAAGAGAACCTACAAAATAAAATAACCTATCATATATATTAATATAAGTTAATATATTACCTATAATGTAGATTAACTTATTTACCTACAAAATATTACCTTCAATAACATAAGATATGATAAATAAAATATACCATAAAATATTAAAAACATAGCTATCAAAGATATTAGTCTAATGGAAAGAATAATACAATTTTTATTTTATTTTATTATTTTAATAGTGTGAATCTAAATCTCTATAAAATAGTTAATTGATTTTTGTGAGATTTTCTTTAATAAAAAAATAACAATTACATTCTTAAAAAAGTCATAACATTTATTTATTTAAGATTTAATGAAATGACAAAAAAATAAAATCACTCTTTTAAATTTTTTTACCTTGCTTTCCCTACACAAAAGGGTCAATAATACACATAACTTTTTAACCAATCATATGCACAAGAAATAATTTTAAATAATTTTTAATCTCTATAAAATAGTTAATTGATTTTTTTGAGATTTTCTTTAATAAAAAAATATAGTTGACTTTACAAAATTGAATTTTATTTTAATTTTTTTTAAATATTGTTTTTGATTGGTTGAAAACTAAATTATTAATAACTAGTTAACTAAAAAACAAGCAAATACTAATAATTGAAAAATAGAATAATAGAGAAAAAATTAAAAAAAATAGAAATGATGGTTTTATATACTATATTTTTTTTGATACGCAAGATTAGTATATATTTTATTAATATTAGCAAATTTACAAGTCTAGGACAAAAATTACTCAAAAAAACCAAATTTCTATCCGACCATCATATCCACCTTCTGCAAACCAGCGACCAAAATAAACTATCTACCCGAACGACAAATTATCCAACCAGAAAAGCACAACAAAAAAGCCATATTAATGGCTATATTGCTACCAAGGCTTCCAACCATATTGCTAAAAAGCTAACCCCAACCCCTACAGAACAAAAAACTCTACCCAAAGCCCAACTTACAAAAACTTGTTTAATTTACCAAAATCCTCAAATTCAAATTTCCACTCCACTCCACTCCGCCAACTGCCAACAACCCAAAGAATTTCTTTAGAAATTCATCCGCTACTGCCACTAGCATCCGGTGTCTCATCAAACCTGATCCATGCAAATCCAGGAGGAATGGAAAAATTTTCACTGTCTCCTTCATGCGAAACCGTTCCAAATTGGAAGGCCTCGGACAACCCTTGCCTTCAATCACCGCGCTTAGAACTTTGTCCACACCTTCCGCCAAGTCCTCTCTAAACATTTTAACCAACAAACTTTTCGCTTCTACCTTTAGAACTTTAATGTCCAGGATAGATGTCAGGAAATGAGAGGAGACGTGCAAATTGTCCCCCTCCGTACTCCATGCACTCCAAATGACCAGAGCCCAGAACCATCTTCACAACCGCCACCACCAATAGATCATTATTAAGTAGAATTCTCTTTAATCTTTGATCAGTGACCTCCCTGAACGATGCTTGCCTCGCTGACAACCTCAATGAAATCGGAGTATCAACCCCAAAACGAGCGAGGCCCGCCACCGAGACCTCAATGACAAATTTTGAACCCTTCGCCATTATCAAACTAACGAAAATTGCACACGGCTGGAATGAGAGAAGGATGCCCACATACACCACACCCACCTGCAAAGAAAGCCGTTCACCCAAAATGATGTTGGCTTTCAATAAAAAGAACGCAGATCACAAGACTGCCATCATCAACCGCAAATGGTACCCCATCTAGCGTGCAAGATGTCCTTGCAAAATGAAGGAAATCCTTCACCATAAAATACACTCATCACAATGTGTTGGAGAGGGGGCCATAGCTATCCTCAGTTATGAGCCGTACACCTTGCGAAAAGAAGGCCACAACACCACTTCCCATCATGAGTGCCAACGGAGCACACCAAGCCCCGTCACCCAGCCACTGTGGCATCAAATGCCACCTCCCTCTGCCAGCTTGGAGGGGCGTCCGCCCTTCCACCCAATTTTATAGACTATTTTTAACCTAATAGATGTAAACAATTATTCTATTCTATCCCATTCTTAATGGTTGCTGCGAGTTTTGTCATGCAATACCTCTCACAATTTTAATCCGAATTCAAATTTGCGAAAACTATACATATAATTTACTCTTTTGTGTGCGATCTCGTAGTCGACCCCACACTGAAAGGTATCCGTTTTCCGTCAATTGATGTTGTGGTAACGAATGCCCACGTTGAAAGCACTCCACACGAACACTCTGCAGTCTATCGATGTTACAGGGTATCACGGAACAGACGCAACTCTGAACAATCCAACACCACCTGACGGTTTGCTTGTTATCACAGCGGTCAGATTCGATCCCGCGGCATCGATGGCCAAGGGAGATAGTAGGAGCAAGATTACGAGTTTAGGGTACTCGCTGATTCCTGCAATCAGCAAATTGCAGGACATATTGTCTCGGCTTGGAAGTGACTCCGTGATCGATCTCCCTCAGGTGGCGGTGGTAGGAAGTCAGAGCAGTGGTAAATCCAGTGTGTTGGAAGCCCTAGTTGGCCGTGATTTTCTTCCCAGGGGTTCAGGTATTTGCACAAGGAGGCCTCTCGTTTTGCAGCTCGTTCAAATTCGCCTGCCGGATGATAATGAATTGGATTACGAGGAGTGGGGTGAATTCTCGCATCTCCCAGGGCAGCGTTTCATCGATTTTTCGGCCATTCGCCATGAAATTCAGGTGATTTGTTCTTTCTGGATGCCATATAATTTATGATTGAAAATTAAGTGATTGAATTGTCAAAAATTGGCCATTGAAGGGCATACCATCTATTTTTTTTTTATTATTGAAAATTAAGTCCTTACTAAATTTATTCTCTTTCGAAAGGTCAAAAGGAATGTAGATGGCTACAAGTTTGATCGAATAGTAAGAAGTGTTTCAAAACCCCGCGTTGGGACTACTTTAAGGAAAAAATTAGAAGAGATAATGAACAATAGCATGCAATTAGAAAACTATTGGATATGGAGTTTGTCCACCTCACTTCGTCTGATCCAATCATAAATATGGTGGGCATTATTAATGCGATTACAAATCAGTGCTGTTGCAAGTCTAGCCGTGTTGTTCACATTATATACCCTTTGAAGGGTTGCAATTTGACAGCAATATCCAAAAACCTTGTCTAAAATGCAAAATAGACATTTAAGGGCACTGAACAGTTTAAAATAAGCAAAATTTAAAGTATGCAGAGCGATAGCATGCGCACACCAACTTTCTATTTTGGGGACCAACAAAGGAGGATACCTTTTGCCGAACTTTAGGAATAAAAGTTCTAAGACAATTAGGCGTAGTCCTAATTTTGCAGGGAAACTTTGTCTATGTCACAATGTTTTTATTAGCATTAGGAATATTTGAGGCATTGTGTAAATAGTTTCTATAGCTGTTCTATACGTCTCATTAATGCAGTTGAGTAGCCTTATATCTTTTTTTGCCTGTAATGTTTTTCACCTGTAAAAAGATCAATGTTTAGTCTCTGCAATTGATTTTGTGTTGATCTTGTGCTTTACTCTTGTTGCTAGTTATTTCTGAACGCATGAATTTACTGAAAATTTTCTTCAACAGTAGTATGAAATTGTGGGAAATGATTCATGCCACAGTTTAGTTCAATTCTCAATTTCTCATCTCTTGGCAGATCATCTTCTTCCTTAACTTCTTATGTGACACTAGTATGAAATTTGGAAAAGGATTCACTGAACAGTATAATTCAATCCCAAACCCTTGGTGTATTATCTCGTACCTTAAATCATAAAGTGACACTACTAAGAAACTGTTCAAAATTCAAATCGAGTCAAAACACAGTCTGATTCAATTCTCTAATTTTGGTAGATTATATTCTTCTGTAATTTCAGTCAACATAATTTAGCTCCCAAATCCCAAATCTTGGTAAGCCATTTTTAGCTTTAACTTTACAAATATAAAGAAGATAACAAGATCATGCACCAATTTTGAAGAGCAAGTCTCATCTTCGTTGTGGATTATTCTACCCGAAAAGTGCAAAACAATAATCTGAACAACTTGAGATAGTGTGTAAGATAACCTTTAATATTAGGGCCCCAGTCAGGGGTATGACCAGTGGGTCCTTATGCCTCCAAAGATGGGCTTATAAGTTAATTATTGAATTTTTTCTTGTGCAAGGGTAAAGATGGCTGCAAGGGAGAGCTAAATTGAGAGATAGTAAACATATAATATAAAGAAAGGCAATCATACACTTTGAAACTATACTTTGCTTGGTTAAGTATTTTTTTGGTGATGATGGCTTGTGGACATGAAAAAAATCCTCATATTGTATGTTTCTTGTAATTTATACTTTATATTCTTGAGTTTGTAATCACTTTGTTGTATGGCTTAGTATTAGAGCAGATGCTCTAATTTGCAGATGCCTTTGTATGAGAATTATTGGCTTTGAAGTATTTAATTAATTATTTATTTCACTTGACAAGGAGGTGTGACCGTATGGCAGAGGCCATTGAGCATTTTGGCTAGAATTGTTGAATGATTGACAGCTCACTTGCCTAGGATAGTTGGTTGGCAAGCTGCAAATCAGTGGCTGTGCATTTTCTTGGATTTTGGAGTGCATTTCATTATTCAATATTAAAATGGTAGCTTGAGTTGCTTGACATTGACCAGATTTGAAACTTTGGTTTTGAGAATTTTGACAAATAATCTTTGTAATTAAGGGCATCATGGGATCTCGGAATCTTGTGCAAGGAGAAGCTTGTGAAACTAAGATTCTAAGATCCCAAGAAAGATGCCCTTACTTGGCGTTAACTTGTGTGATTACCTTAGGTTTATTTAATCCAACCTTAGACTTGTGATTGTGATACTTGTCACAAACTTAGACTTTCACGTCATTCTATTTCTTTGGCATTTCGTTTCATCTCTTTGAGGATGTATTTATCCTTAAGTTTCTCTTTATTTTTCTTTTCCTTGGATTGTCAAAGTTTTTGATATTCTTGTGTGTTGGTTGTGTGCCTAAGACCTAGTTGTTTTTGAGATTTGGCCTCATATCATTAATTTGCTGTTGGAGTTGAATCATTTTTGTTTTATTCTCGGCATTAGTTTATTCAAGCTATTTGGTTGGGCTTGAATTTCTTAAATGTTTTTAATAATCTTTCAGGTCCCAAGATTCCAAGATTTGGCAAGTGTTACAATCATAGACTCTCTTTAAATATTGAAATCCTAATGCTTTTTTATTCTTGATTTTTTGAATGCCTTTTCCCTTTGCTTGGGCTCAAATTGTGCATATGTTTAAATTATAATCACTTAAGTATTTCAAGGGTTTGACCAAAGCATGTGTTAAATGGTTGTAACATATAAGTCAAGTTGTTTTTGAAGAGTAGCCAGGATTAATTGGCTTCAGCTCCTTGATGATTCAAAGTGTAGAATGTTCATGCCGCATTATCTCAAGATCCCTTGGAAACTTGGCGAGGTAGGAAACCATTAGTGAATGTGTGGTGGTTTTATTTGATAATAGGCAATTAATGAGCCATCAAGTCTTAATTAGACATGACAAATTATGTGTCTAAAGTTTAATTAGTCAATTAATCTTATTAATGTTCATAATGATCAAGTGCTGATTTCAAAATATGAATTTGTGAAGCTTTAGAATCCTAATCTTGCTCTACATCCCATTGGATTCTCCCGAATTTCCACAATTAGCATCTTTTCAACTATATTGTGTAAGGTTGAAATTTGCCTACTTTGCAAATTTTACCCTACATTTCTGCTCTCATTTTGATGTCCATGTCCCATTTCATGTTTAGGCATTACTTTTCCTATTTTTTGACCTTTTTACCAATTATAGAAACATGAAACATAGAGAACCATCCTTATGAACCTCTCCCTAGTCATCCTTGAAAATTTGAGCACTTGATTATGTTAGAACATGAGTGTTGGCTTAAACTTGTGTTTATTTTCAAATTTTGTGTTTTCACTTCCAGTGATTGTTTTAACCCTAATTCTTAACAGATTGTCAACAGTCATCTTGCCAAGGTTTGCCTATAACCCTAATTTTATCCTCATTTTCTAGGTTGAACATTGCAAAGCATATCCGCTCTTGCACAAGCATCCATCCACTTAAGGTGATCAAGAGAACTCCATTCTTTTGCAAGTTAGCAAGCTATGACACTAATGTCATGTCCCCTTTTTGAGCAATCAAAATAATTTAATAATTTAATATTAAGTTTCTTGAAATAACTTTATTTTATAAATAAAGTGCAACTAATATTTTATTATTAAATTAAAAAGCTTCTCAAGGTGATGTAAAGGCGAGAATAAATATTAAATAAAGTAAAAGGAAAGAGAAGCTGAAAAACCATCAAGGAAAGTTATAAAAGGAGAAGCTTTTGGTTGAGATATATGCTTGTTTGAAATTCTATTTTCTGAAAGAATGGAAGTTCTCTTTTTTTCCAACGGATGGAAACCCTTCGGTTTTGGATTCAAGGATGAAAACCCTCCTATCAAAGTGGATCGATCTCATCCAAGGATCATCAGTGTCTTGCAAGGATTCCAAAATGGGGACGACAACCCTCGTTTCGTTGTGAGTGATTCCATTCAGGGATCACCTTCAGTGCTGAATGTAATCAGTTTGAAGATTTCAATTTCTAGGAGTATATTGTATCTCAGTTTGAAGGTTTTGAGAATGGCAATGTAATTTCTTGAAGATATTGAAGGTTATCTAGGTATTTTTTTATTCATTGCAATAAATACATGATTTATTTATACATATATACAGAGAGAATTTGTGGAGGTTAAGATGCCCTAAAACAGGGTGTAGCATCTGCAATTAGCCCTTGTTGCACCTTCCTTTGAATGTGAGACTACTAAATTATATAGAAGGGCATGAGAAAATTCATTGCTGTCTTGAAAGGGAATTTCATGAGTCAAAATCACTCGCAACACATTTCAATACACAAATATTTCCAATAATACTAATTGTAGCAGATGTGAAGGGTGGCACACAAGGAAAAAGATAATTTTATAGAATCCTACTATGGGTAGGACTCCACAAACCTGGCGGCCAGCAAGTTTGGAAGTATTATAAGCTTTAAAAAAAGGGTGGCCATCACAGGTTTAAAGCGTTGGAGGTGTTTGAAGAGGTGTCAGGAGGTCCTAGGAAAGTGGCGTGTGAGTTTGGAGTATTTTGGGAGACTGAAATCTTGCCCTAAAAGGCATTGCAGCCCTCAGAGTCAGAGTTTGAAATTGCTTGGACACTTAAAAGATCTGTTAACTCTGCTGCCCCAGCATAAAAAGGTGATGTGGAGGTCAAAGTGGGTCATGGGAACCTTGTGTCCTCAGCTGCCCATATTTGGAGAATAACTTTACCGAATAAAGGACACAACAATGTGAAAGTGTGATCTTTGAATGTTGACATGGGGGTAAACAGTCAGCAGTCACGGTGAGCAGGAGTTGCCCCACATTCATAAGTAAATTGGTGACTTCAAAGAAGGGGTTGCAGCTTATGAAAAGTAAATAAATAGATATTTTTCACAGGTCACAGCTACTTTGGGAACCAGCTGATCATAATATATGATTTCTAGAGGATGTAAGTTGCTGTCATCCCAATTACCAGGGAATAGTCGCTGCTCTCTGAGACTAGTTTGAAGCATTTTCTGACTGCAGCAAACAAACAGCAATTATTGACAGCAGTTTGAAGGATAATCAGCTCAATATTTCCAGTTGTTGTGGCATCACATTCATTTCGAGTATTACTCTATTATAACTCCAGTTTTATATGAAGTGTTTGACAAAATGTGTATTTCAGCTGATGAACAAATGTAATGCAATTTTGATTATAAAACCTATTGTAAGGCTGTTATCGACTGTTTGCTAAATGCACATATGTTTTAAAATTATTTGGACTCCTGTTTGTGAGTATCTCAACTACTTGAAAGGAGTTTGGCAGCTGTTCCTAAACATTAAATGTAGAAATATTGAATGGTTTGATGTTCAACCAACTGTTTGACAGAATGCCTGTGAGCTAAATCAAAGAAAATTGCAAGTGTGTTAGAAATATATTGGTAGGCAGGTTACAACTAAAAATTGCAGATTGGGAGCCCCTAGAGCTATTGAAACCATATTTTTCTTGTGACCTCTCTTCTCCATGCATTCCTCTCTCCTTTGATCTGCTTGCCCCACTTTGAGCCATAAGTTTTTCATTTCCCATCCTCTTGTGAAACCATAGTCTACAACTCTTTGTTCAAACCCTTGTGTTGTAGATTTAGAGCCTTTCCCTTTGTATTCCTCTCCATTTTCCCTATTTTTGTGATTCCCATTACCCACTTGTCCTCCATCACACTCAAACAACACTTGTGTCACAGTATTCGGCGAATCTCATCCATGAGATTCAAATTTCACTGAATTTCAACCAAAACAAAAAAATTCGTTTAAATTCGCCTTGAATTCGTACGACATGAGGCTTAGGTTTTTCTATTGGAACATGTATTATTGGCCCCTTTATTTTTCTCTTCGCTCTAGTATGAGGCGTTTAAAAAGCCAGGTGCGCCAAGAAATTGGCAGCCAAGGGCGTCCTTGTGACTCTGGTGTGCACCCATGGATGCTATGCCCACATCATCAAAGCTTATAATGGTCGCAACCCTTTCGCTCACAACGTCGACAGTTTGGGTTTCCATATGCGTTTGGCATTTGTGTGCACCCATGAATGCTATGCCCGCATCATCAAAGCTTATAATGGTTGCGACCCTTTCGCCCACAACGTCAACAATTTGGGTTTCCATATGCATTTGGCACTTGTGTCCAACGGATTACCTCAAGACTTTGATAGATCTTTCAATTACTATGAATTCGACAATTCTCTGCCAAATAAGATGGAGTTCCACGTAGAGGAATTGATGGAGGATCTACAAGGAAAAGGCCCTCCGATCTCTTGAATCATCACCTACACGGTTTATGTTTGGCCAGACTGCATAGCCAAGAAATTTGGGATTCCGCACGTTTCTTTCTGGATAGAATTGGTCATGGTGTTTTCCATATATTATCATAGGGACCTACTCATCAACAACGGCCATTATCCCTTTACAGGCGACAGTAATACCATTATTTTTATGCTCTAGTTATGTTTAGCAGATGCCTCCTCATAGCTTCCTTCCAGAGGGGTGTCTGAGTCCCAATCGTGTCGAGCGCCTTCCTTTCTTTATTGCTCTCCTCCTCTCCTGTCGGTGGAATAATCATTCACGATTATTGCTTTTTATTATTCATGATCATTGCTTTGTGGGTGTCATTAGATTTTTATTATAATATAATAATTATTTAATATATTTATTATTTATATAATAATATTATTTAAATTAAATTTTAAATATGTTATTGGTTTTATTTTTATCGGTTTATTATTTACATTTAGAAAAAATCAAAATTATATAAGGCAAATTTAATCCGAATTTTTTAATTTTCGAATTTTTTCCTTGTTGAACTTCATCCAAATTTCAATGTTGTCGAACTCAAATTCGAATTCAAACCTTGTGACTTAGGACACCACCATAGCTTAGTATTTTCCATAGATAACACTTTCACTAGGTCACACACACTTAGATCTTTCCATGGTGCTATTGTTTAGGCTGAAAATGTCATCCTAGGGAATTGACTGAGGTAGTCTCCCAAACAGCACACCCCTTTTCACTTGCCCCTGATTTCGGCTGAGCTTATCTCTGATCTAGAGTGAATGCAAGGAATTTGCAAGCGAGAGAAACATCAGAAAATTTAGGTGATTAGATCTTGAAAGTTTGAAGGTCTTTTGATACCAATACACTAGCACCCAAGAAGGTTATTAGCACACAGGGTGATCTGGGTCTAGGGTAGAACCCAATGGACAACCCAATTAAATGGATTTGATTAGGCTTTGTGCAAAAACAATTTAGTTAATGATAGAGGTTAGAAACGTATACAATGCAATTGAACAAGAAAAGTAGAGAGGACATCATAAGTGGAATTGTGACAACAAAGTTGTATTATGCTAATTCTGTACAATATCTGTGAGAAAAGATGTTTGTTAGCTATGCTTTGTTACTCCTCTTCTCTAACCTACAAAGAATGGTTATGTACATTAATATACAAGGAGGGAGGAAGATGAAGCATCAGTTGGGACTAAGATGTTTCATATCCTGCTTGAACTATCACAACCACTAAAGATGGGTTAGGTCTTTTGGTATTGGAGAAGTCAAATTATGACTTGTGGTTTTGAACATGGGTATTGAACATGGTGTGGAACTTCTTGTTAGAACCACAAGGATTGCTGTGCAACACCTAAAATTTGTGGCATGATCTAGTGACCTAGATCCTCCTAGATTAGCTGCCTCTTCTTGAAGAGCAATGTTCCCCATCGAATGCAAGAAAACAAAGTGGCAACCTATGCCTCTGTGAACCATTTTCCTTGGGAAGGAACTTGACTTGTTTTGATGACTTGGAAGAGAGTGATCACTTGATGTGTTTGTTTAACCTTGGTGTCAATGAGTTAATCCAATTTTTCAAGAATGCCACACTCTGGATTGATCTCCATTTGTTGAGGAGTCTCTACAACATCTCAAGTATCCAACAAAGGTGGAAAGTATTGGTGCAAGAGCTCTGTGTGTGTTGTGTTGGTAAATATATTTTTTTTTGTCAAATCTCAATAGTTATTAGGGTAAAACCCCTCCTCAAGATGATGATTCTACCTTTAGTGAAAACCAAAAATCACGAACACCAAGAACCTCGCGTTCGTCGACAGCCTCGAACCGACCGTTCCGACGTTTACGACGCTTGAAATCGCCTGGTATGAGCTGTTTTTCGACCACAACGACCGACTCCACGCTGCAACGCACGGCGCGCGTGCCGCAACTCAAAGACGAACCCACGAACCCTGGGCCAGGTTTAAAAAAAAAGGGCCCAAAATTGATTAAAAAACTCTTTTTTTTTAATTTTTTTTCCTCCTAACCCTAAAACAGCATTGATCATTTCATAGTTTACTAAGCATATTCAGACTTATTGCAAGAACTTCCTGTGTTCTATTTAGAACTGATGTATGAAGTTAATCCTCAGAAAATTAACAGCAGATAGAAGAAAGTCTGTACTCAATCTGAGACAAGGTTATAATCTTTTACAACTTCTCACAGTCTATTTGTAGCAGCAAATACATTGATTTATAACACCAGATAATAGAATGAACAGCAGTTACAAGTAATACAATGAGTTTATAAATATCTCAGACCTGGGAATGTGTTTGCCAGGGTAAATGTATGATGAATCTTGCTCGATCAATGATCAATGATCGTGAATATTTATCTTTGGCATTTGGCATTGATCAATGATCAAGTATCATACTATGAAATGATTTAGTTTTACAATTATCTATATTTCTCTTATTTTTTTGTATATATAATACATATATATAGATTTATAATATATTAAATTATATATATATATATATATACACACACGTACCCATACGTACCCAAACCCCTAAAAAAATTTTGCCCGTACCCACGTACCGGGTTCTCGTACCCGAACCCGTCCCCGAACCCGAACCGGTAACTTAGCCAAGAACAAATAATTTAGTAATAAAGATGGGAATTTTTAGGAATAACTAAAAATAAAATATTTTGAGAGTATGCAGCACAGTAATTTGCCAAATAGAAGGCAGAGTTTGACAAGTGTGCAGAGATAGGGTTTAAGAATAAGAAAGTTTGTAGATTTAGCAAATGAAAGTAAAGTTTGGTTAACCCACACACATTAATGTTTCTGAAATGAAAGATGGATTAAACTCACATCAAATATGAAAATTAACAAGAGGATTCCAAGGAAATGGCAAGAACATTTGACGTAAGAAAATATATCATTGCCATTGCATCCAACTTAAGAAAAGATACAATGGTAATTCCACACATGACATAAGATTCTGATATAAAATTATTTGTTTCTCTGAAATCCCAAAAGTTCAAAGTCTTTGCTTTTCAAGAATAACTCTACAAAAAATTGTCACAAATTCAATACCCAATATCATCACCCATACACATTTATATCATTTTCTTGGTAACTATTGATTACTTACTGGAAGTAATAAAAATAACATTTTTTCCAAAAACATGTGTGCATCTCCAAGTTCTCTTTGAAACAATAAAGTTCCTACATTATAAAATGAAGCATTTATTTAAAAATCACTTCCATATTTAAATTTGACAGTCAAAGGACTGTCATATGCATGCATTCACGCTGCTAATCCTTTGCTCGAGTCTTCCTCCAAGTTTATGTCCTCAATAATTATGGTATCCTCTTTTGCTTTTTCCGACATTCTGATCTAATATCGCCTGAATTCCTCTATGGTTTCACTGATTGCATTCAAGTTGATTTGCTCTATATAATTGGAATGAAAGCAATAATATAGAAACTTCAATAGTAACTTAGAAGCAAAGTAGGTGTACTAAATCCAATCAAATGAATAATGAATTTTGGATTGATAATAGCATTGAATATCAATTTCAACAATATGCAAGCATGAGAATTACCATTAGTCATCTAAGTGCAAATGGCACTTATTTATACTGTTTACAAGGAATTGCATGAAAATAAATGAAATAAATTGACTGGATTTCAACTCTAGCTACGATTGCTTGCATGATGTGCAAACTTTATTACAAATTATCTCGTTTGCTAATTCATATATTACATGTGGTCAGTTGAACTGGCAATTAAATTTTTTACAATTTATCTTCTAAATCTCTTGCATAATGAGATAAATAATCTAACAATAGCTGATTCCTCAAAAAGCTCCTCACACTAAAAATATACTTTTTTGGAAGGAGCTCTATATGATTTTGATGAAGCTTTCATAGTAGACTTTCAATGAAGTTTGGCAAACCCTTGAAAACAATCTGAAACTTTGAAAAGCTCGTGATGCTTTGATATGTGAAAGTCTCTTTTCTGTCAGTCTTGTTTTATCTCACCATTTGTTAATATTTCCTTGAATCCTTGGAAATTCTCTATAAAATACCTCCTTTGATATGATCTCAAATCTGATTTTGCAAATGATTGAAAGAAGAAAAAAAGATTTCAAATGCTATTATGTCTGATATGATGACTTTCATGACTAGTTTTTCTTCAACAACTTCTTGATGCTTTGATGCCTTGAGTCACTTGCTAGAAATAAAAATTGGTGGTTGAGGATAGAGGAACTGGATCCAACAGTAGCAGTTGATGAAGAACAACGAATAATAGAAGGTTGTTGATGCCGATATTCTTTCCGTATTCTACAATCTATGAAAATCCTTTCACATGGTGTTTAGAAACACTCTTGAAACCTGCAACGAAAACTGTTTGCTGTCATCCAAATGACTGCTGACTTGTCTGAGAACTTAACTCATCCTTAACCTCACCTCCTCCTTCAGCATGATCAATCATCTTGGGATGTCACAACTTTTTTTCTTTCCGATTTTTCCTGTTTTCTAACACCAAACAGGATGTTGAATTATTTGCATAGGCAGCTTAGTTACAAAGTAGATTTTTACAAATATTGTTGACTTTTCATAGAACAAGTTTGGAGTGCAGATTTTTAGTCCAATTGATCTTTTCTGCCTTGCTGGGCACTACTGCTGCTTTGTTTTTTTCTAAGTTGCTGAATCGGAATCGGAATCAGGTATGCACCATGATACGCCGGTATGGCAATTTTTTGGGGGGGAACTAGATACGTTTGGGTACCTTTGTACAAAAAACATAGAAGAATCGTAATGTATATTAAAAATTATATATATTAATTATATATTAAAAATAAATATATTAATATTTAATAGTGTTGTATGAATATACAAGTTTTTAATTTTATATTTTTTAAATTTTATATTATTTTTTATTTGTAATTTTATTATATAATTATTAATATAGTTTAATAAACAATATATAATAGTTTACATTTTAAAACTATTTGATGATAGTAATTATTAAATTGTTTTAAATTATATATTAAATGTATAATAAATACAAGTGAAACTTTTATTCTTATTATGTCATTAGTTATTCTAATTCTCATAGTTTTCGATAAATATAAAATAAATACCATCTAAACCAACCATTCCATGAGGCGGTCGGTCATCAATCACGACTAATTCTTGGAGGTAGGCGGGTAGAGTCGTAGGGGAGAACTCATAGACACCCTAGCTTGTGGTGCGATTATGGAATATTCCAGTAGCACATGCTGCTTCCCCATTTATCCGGTGGGGGTGACCCTTGATCTTGGCATTACCTTGATTGATTTCTAGCTTAGATGCTAATAGGATGGGTCAATCAGCTATACACCATGTTCAAATAGTGAGACCCCATATCATACGCAAGCTTCGTGCAGGATCAATTCCCACCTCTACGCAAACTTTGAACCCTAGTAGATTCCATGGCGATTCCATATAGACTTCGATTCCAGGGTGTTTGTACATGGAATTGGTCTAATTTTCCAGCAGTTCGGTAACTTAGGTTTTTTTGTTTGTCTTTTCTAATTTTTCTGGCACACTTTATTCACTTTTATTGTAGTTTTTTTAAAAAACTGTCAAACATTTGTAAAACATGACCTTAGCATAAGGCACAACTTTCTTGCCTCCTCTACACTTTTAAAAGAAAAGCAAAAGTTGAAACAAGTTGTGCCCAACATCAAGCATGCTTTCCCTCACTTGACTGCAACCTTTTTAAAATAGACAACATCTTGTTAAAAGTGCACCTAGCTTCAAAAGAAACCCAGACACACATCTTTGACTTTGGCTGCACTTTTAATAAACTATCAACTTTGCTAAAATCTGTGCTCCTTTATTTTATTCATTGCGAACTCGGCCTCTCCCCATTGTCTTTTTTGATTTTGAACTTTGCTCACTCCCTTTTAAAAAGAGGTGAATACTTTGTAAAGGTGGCTTGTCATGTCCTTGCCCTTACTTAAGCCCTATTTCAAGTGTTTGGTGTGAAACGGTGTTCTTCAACACCACTTAGCATCATATATTAGTAATTTTAAATTTAAATTATATTTTTTATAATATTTAAATTTAATAATATGGTGGCCGACCTCCTTGAGGAAGGTGTCTGATTTGGTGGCCGACCTCATTTGAGCGAGGCATTAAGTTACATATTTATAGTGGTTCTTTAGCTGAGTCTTTCATTTGGAATTGTGGGAGAAAACTCATGTGATTTGCTAAGACGTAGCCGTCTACGAGATTAGCACCATGGTAAGATGACAACCTTGCCCAGGCATGTGTTTTCTCTTGCGATTCATCCTTTGTCCGCACATCATAGCTTCCATCCTAACTCTCATCTTGGCTCACTCAGGTTGCTACTAGGAGTGGAGGACGATATTGGCGATCTGGCCGAGCCTTTGGCTCTAGCTAGCATCAATCATCAACGCCATTTGAGATCATCCAAAGAGTGTTCAACGGAAGGGAAGCCAAGCGGTCGACTCTGGAAACATTACCAATTGCACGCCTGAAGCTTTACGGGAGACATGGGAAAGTGAATTCATGAGCCTGTTCTAGTGACTGGTGCTCGCCTTGTATTGGGTTACTCATCTCATCATTGCATTTTATGTACTTGGATCCCTAAGACAAAATTCAAGTATTAATTCGGCCCCTTCACCAGTGTGAGCGATCAAGGCAAAATGACATTCCTAGGCACGTCGGATCACATCTTCCGTCACCGAGGATTGGTTTGACATTGAGTTCGGGGTGCGATTGGAAATATAGCATGGGTGTGTGTGATCAGTCTAAGTGCAAGACTTCTCGTGCGCATCAGAATTTTCTCTGTCATCGTGAAGGGATTGGCATCAAGTCGAGTGTCCCGGGGTCATCACAGTGTAGTGCATCAACCAATTACCAGTTGAAGCCCGCACTCTTGTACTCAGGTGCTATATGAACATTTTCCAGTGTTCCACAAAGTTTCCTGATGGGGACGCGTCTCGGGGACGGGGGGATAGGGGGTCTAAATTTGGGGACGGCGTGGGGGGGGCGGCGGTGCTGATATACATATGGTACTTGAATAATTAGTTATAAAAAGATGTTTAAGAATAACATTTCAAATTAAACTTTGGCAAATAAGTAAAATTCCAAATACTAACATTTTAAATACTTGAATACTATTACTAAAAGACAAAGTAAATAAAATATTGAAATTTGACAAATGAAATTTTCGAATTTGAGATTTCTATTATATGAATATCGAAAATATGACATGTCACATCATAATATCATATCATAAAGATGATTACAATGAGTAGCATGATACATTGATATCAAAATAAGTACAAAATGCAAAAATGTAGTGAAGGGAGGCCTCTAATCATCCCCAAACCCACTCTTTCACTCACTCTTCTCACTAGTTTTCCTCGTCTTCACCTAGCTGTTGCAAAACATCAAATGGCATATGTGAGCAAAAAAATGAAGAATGAGAGTGTTGGGTTCGGCCCGAGGCTCACATTCCAAGAAAATTAAAAGAAAATTAAAAAAAATTGCTTTTTTGGACGTCCCAGCACAGGGGACGCCTGGGTGTCTCTGAGACACTCGAGGGACGGTTAGAAGTCCTCGAGACGTCCAGGTGTCCCTGCTGTTTCCTCGGAGTTTCCCAAGTCTCAGTGGCGGTGGGGAGACGTTTCTCAACTGTCCCCAAGTCAACGAAACGTTCGGGTCAGGGGGATAGCTAAAATTTTTTGGGGGGGGGGGCGACACGTCCCCGTGGAACACTGACATTTTCAATTATTTGATTCGTAGACTTTGTATTGGTCAATATCATTTCATGGTTAATGTAATTTGAGCAAGAACAACGACATCAGTTTCATTCTGTTATATCTTTGTTCATGATTGCCTTTCCAAATCTGAGTAACATTCTGCATTCTATGGTGATCTGATAGCTTGTATATGATCTAAGAATGTTTGTGAAGTAAATCTGAGCATGTATTTTCAATTCCGGGTTGCCTAATTCTATTCTAGAAGTGTTTTGTCTTTCTTTCTTGAGCAAGTATATTACATGGCTCCCTTTTTTGTTAGTTCTATTTTTATTTTTAACTTTTAATTTTTAATAATAATTTTAATTAAAATATTCATCAATAATTAATAATTATTTTTAGTTAAAGTAAATAATTATAATTAAAATTGAGACAATTTACAAGGTTATGACAATCCAAAATTTTGAACTTTGACACAACTTCATCACTTGTCTAAGGACAACTACACATATGGACTTGACTCGACACAAAATGACGATTGACTATTGATGGCAAAGGAGTTTTGATATGGCACAATCAACTTTTCGATTGGGTACAACACATTGCAGTGAGACATGCTTCATATGATGAAGGAGTTGAAGACAAATAAAGAATCCAACAAACAACCTAAAGATAAGGTGTATAGATCGTAGAATAGAGGGCTACACCAAAACAAACTGCCCTAAGATGTTTTCTGATATTTGCCAAATAACATGCTATTCAATCAAAGCACTCTTTGATAATTTGAAAAGTAAGAATACAAAACTACTTTTCACCCAAGGAGAGAAATCGACTTAACCCAACACACATTGATGCCTCAAAATAACAAGAACACATCTCCCAGTGGCTATCATAATTAAAGAGGTAATAATAGATTCAATAACAGTAGTGGGGGAGATCCAATCCAATGACTCTAGAGGTTAGCCTATTATACAATGTTGAGAGTTGCTTTGTAAGGGACTACCCAAAAAGTTGAGACCGTAGGGGACTATTGTGTGGATGGTGTTGACCTAGTGATCATGATGATGCTGGATGCCTGAAGCAGAAGGTGAGGATCACCATGTAGCCATGAATGGAGAAATGTTGGTTGTCACATGAGCTCAAGTGAAGAAAGTTGCATATTTGGATCCATGCATAGCAAAAGATTTCACGAAGCAAGAATCTAGGTTGAGCATGCTATGGACAATGAATGTTGCCACTCAAATGCCCCTACAAGTGTGACCATAGAAGCATAAATCTGCAAAAAATCCCGATTAATCACAATTTTTAAAAAATCAGCAGCGTGGACGATTTTTTGAAAAAATTGTTAACCTTTTGGTCAACGATTTTTTCCTGTTTCAAACTGCGAAATCACCAAAAAATTGTGTTTAAAACCTGCAAAAAAAATGAATAAAATTGCACTGATTTTCGTGCAAAAAAAACCATGAGACCATAGCTTGTTGCGTACTATTATGCTTTGATAGATTTTTCCCAAGCATCCATAGCTTGTTCGAAAGCACCTATTTTAGGCTTTTAGCCATAGCAGCAAGGCAGTAAACTGTTTGATAAAATGCTTTGGTAGACATGTATGAAAAAATGTGGTAGCATAGACAAGGCAGTGAACTGTTTAAAAATACTCCGAAATGTGGTCTCATGGTGATAGGAATACCATGACAAATGCCATGACAAACAAATTGCTATGGATTGTCATGGCATTCCCGATCAACTGTCGAGACCATTTCTTTGAAGCATTTTTTTCAAACAGATCAACTACTAATCCTACCAATACTACTATGCTTTGTTGTTAAGATTTTTTTTCCAAGCATCCGTAGCTTGTTCAAAAGCACCTGTTTTAGGCTTTTAGCCATAGCAGCAAGGCAGTGAACTGTTTGATAAAATGCTTTGGTTGACATGTACGAAAAATGTGGTAGCATAGACAAGGCAGTGAACTGTTTGAAAAAATGCCTCAAAGATATGCGGTCTCATGGTGATGGAATGCCATGACAAGCAAATTGCTATGGATTGTCATGGCATTCCATCACCATGAGACCGCAT
>VDFB02241709.1:0-11622 GCA_007258455.2 Sequoia sempervirens
TTCATCTGTGTCATTAGTTGACTCATTCCAGAACAGTTACAACTCTCCGGGCAGATGGGAGTTGTATGTTTTCTTAGCCATACATATATATTGTCCTGCTAATCAATTCAGAAATAGGAATAACAACTAAGGGAAGGGCCTAAATTCTTGGGGTAATTTGCGAGGATATCATACCCTTCTAATAATCCTGTTCACCAGCATAGCTGGAACAACTAGCATGTTCATGGTATTGACTGTGGTCCTCCATAAGGGAAGGATAACAAATTGGTTAGCCAGGAATGTTGATCTACAACATTAATGTGGAATTATCTATTGGACTTAGTGATAAATTAATATAAATTCCTTATGTTAATGTGTATGAAATTGTGTTAATTCAAGAAGAGTTTGTGCGAATTTCGCCAGAGACACTTTGACTAATTCGATTTCCATTGAAGCTATTACATTACGATTTTCCCATTTCATGAATTCTTCTAAATCATTGATGGAAGATCATTGCCTTATCAATCAAAGCGGGAATGAAAACATTATTAGAATCAATGAGAAGAAAAATTCTAGACAAAAAATAAAACACACTATCCTTCTGACCTTGGTCTTCTCTGCCAATGCATGCGAAGATAGTCCTAGTCAACATTAGTAGAATACACAATTACAAATTGAGCATAGCAGAAGTTGAATTCTTATTGGACAGTATTTAATTTCCAACATACCATTTAAATGCTTAGACATCATAGTTTGGCAACAAGATTTTATTTAAGTTGTGCAAAAATTTAAACTACTAGAATCTGCAAACAAGCAATTGTTCTATCAAAGGGATTTGTGTCTGATCCATCTCATTACTTTTTACCAATCTACTTAGAGAGAAACAAAGGACATAAGAAATATCTGGGATGCCTGGTTTGGTTTGTCATTCAAACTTGGTATTAGGGTGTTAGAAAATAAGACGTTAACATCTCAACTATGTGGAAATTCAAAACATTGATGCGCTTCAAAATTATACAGCCACCAACACCCATTCAAAGTTGTATGCATGAAAAACCATCTCTCAACTATGCAGATTGGTGGTTACCTGGCAGCTGTTCAGGAATTTAACTGGCAGTGACAAGATCTGCCACCTTAACATAGTAAACTCAAAAGGATATCACAACTCCATTGCTCACCACTGTCAAGGTGAGATACACGTGGCACAGTGGGTTTGAATTTGAGGAAAGCACGTTGCTGCAACATGTAAGGGAATGGCTTTAACGTGCCCCTTCTCTTTGCCAATCCAATTGCATTTCTATCCAAAATTTCCACCTCACCAGTGACCATCTGCTGCATTGTGCATTTGTGTTTGATATTATAGCAAACTTACGATTTACCTCCATAAAAAATGTGATTGCATAGTCTTTGAGGCTAAGAAATTGTCATAATCTTGTTTTTTAACTATGCATTTTTTCAACGTATATGATCTTATTTGACAGTGATCGGATTATTTGCACTATCCTCATTGCAAAAAAATTGTATTTTGACCACTTCTTTATTTCTATGAAACGTGACATTAATGTTAGTAGATTCATTTCAGTTCTCAGAGTTGAATTTTTGACCCTTTTTCTTTGTTTTCTAAGTTTCATTTCTTTATTTTCTATGCACACTGTAAAGTTAAACGAACATTTTCTTCCCAGCAAAATAAAAGGTGAAGCAGAACTTTGGATTAGCACCGCATTATATCCCGCGCTTGGTTCTAAGCACACAAATAAATTTGCTCTTTACTAAATTGATCACATTGACTATTGCTTGGTACACCTCTAAGATCACTGTATGTTGTTAAGAGTCTTAGATTTGTCAAATGGTGAAATTGAAGGAATTTAGAAGAGAACTATTGAAATTTTCGACAAAGCATAGGAACTAATTTGTCTTCTTGTTGCTTTCATTATGCATCTTACTTAGGCTGGTCTTGGATTTAGAGCTGCATTTTTTAATATTATCATTTATAAAAAGCAAACTTCAATTTCAATTGTTTTGTTCTAGATGTCTTCATCTTGACCATTTGAGAAACTTAAAACCCTCATCTATATCTGGCGGTCTTATGCAGAGTAATAATAGTGTAATTAAAGCATTTAATATTCTATAAAATGCCTCAAAATGTGGTTAGCAGCAATGGAGAAAGTTTAGTTGACTAAAATATGTGCCTCAAAAAGAAATGTGTAAAGCAATATTTGTAATAATTACAAACATGTGGGATGGCATAAGGGCAGCGAGCAATACCAAGTTCGAGGGCCATGTGTCATTCCTTGAAGAAATGGACAAAACATTAGGGAAACATTCATACTGCTTTGCCCTCTCCTCATGATTGGACAACCTGTTGAAAATTATTGCTATGGTAAAATAATCCCACCTTCACATATTCTGCAAGACATAGTCTGGACATCTGCAGTATGAACAAGAAACTGTACATGCCATGAACAAAGACACCTAACAGGAAGAATGCCACCTAACACCATGAAGAAAACCTACTTGCAAAATGTGAAAGCAATATGCAGTCACGCACCCATGTCGTCCATGTGCCCTTTTTTCCCTTTGGACTACTTGAAAACAGGTCCAAATGAGCTTTACTGCAATATATAACTTATAGAGCTTATGTATAACTGGTTTAAAATTAAAGCAGAAATAAATTTATGATTCTTTGTGTCATTCTTTGTGTTGCTCATTCTTCATTGGATGCTATCATTTAATTGTTGTTTCCTTGCTGGTGAGGTTCCACGTTTGGTTGCTTCTATGCCATACTATGAAAGTCAACATTTGAAATATTGCTTACGCATTTAATTCATATTGCACATGCTACACCTAGAAGTCCCTATGCCATATCTAATGGCTCACGTTCACTGAAACCTACCATAAGCGATGGTAAATGGGAGGAGAGTCACAGTGGAGGGAGAGTGATGTTGACTTGAAGGAGGCTGAGTAAAGTCGCCCACCGCAGCAAATTGGCCAGTTCTATAGTTGGCCCAACATTGGTTTGGTGTGATAGAAATGTAATTTTATTGGTGTGTTGGTAACCGGGCGCGGGCTATACAATGGCGCTAATACAAAGTTTTGTTTTTTCGTTTATTTTCCTGGGGAAAAAAATTAGGGTTTATCTTCGCCCGGATTCGCGAGAGCCTAATTTCCTGGGGGTTTAAATGTTTTTGCATTAATTTTAAATAGTTTGTCCAATCATCTGGAGAGGGTGAAATATTACGGTTGTTTCCCTAAGTTTTTGTCTGGTTTTTTCAAGGGCGACACATGGACGGGATGGGCGTGTGGCTGCATATGGCTTTCACATTTTGCAGACGGGCATTCTTCATGGCGTCAGGTGGCATTCTTCCTATTAGGTGTCTTGTCCAGTCGAAAGCTGTCCCTAAAGCTTGCTCGCGCACTGCAGAAACGCGTGTTCGTGTTCCTCGTCTTGGACTTGGAGGTTACGTGGAGGCTTCCGACATAAAATAAAAAGGTGAAGCGAGAACTTTGGATTAGCACCTCATTATATCACGTGCTAGGTTCAACCACACAAATAAAATCTTCTCTCTTCGCAATTGATCACATTGACTATTGCACGAGTACCTCTAAGATCATTGGCTTATGTTGTTAAGAGTCTTAGATTTGTCAAATGGTGAAATTGAAGGCATTTAGAAGAGAACTATTGAAATTTTCGACAAAGCATAGGAACTACTTTGTCTTCTTGTTGCTTTCATTATGCATCTTACTTAGGCTGGTCTTGGATTTAGAGCTGCATTTTTTAATATTATCATTTATAAAAAGCAAACTTCAATTTCAATTGTTTTGTTCTAGATGTCTTCATCTTGACCATTTGAGAAACTTAAAACCCTCATCTATATACGGCAGTCTTAGAGGCATGGTGAGCAATAGTGTAGACAAAGCATTGAATCTTCTATAAAATGCCTCCAAAAATGTGGTTAGCAATGGAGAAGGCATTTAGCTGTTTCAAAATATGCCTCAAAGAAATGTGTAAGCAATATCTGTAATAGTGAAACTACGTGGGATATGGCATGGAGCAATGAAACATGCCGAGTTCAAGCCAGCATGTTTCATTCCTTAGCGAAGAAATAAGGAAAAAACCACTCTCCTTATGATTGGACAACATTTGTGAGTATTGCTATGGTAAAATCATCCACCTTCACACATATTACGCAAGACATAGTTGGTTTATCTATGATATGAACAAGCTGGCCATGCCATGAACAAAGACTGCGGGAAGAATTCCACCTGTGTACCATATGAAGAAAACCCGCTTGCAAAATGTGAAAGCAATATGCAGTCATGCACCCATGTCGTCCATGTGCCCTTTTTGCCCTTTGGACTACTTGAAAACAGGTCCAAATGAGCTTTATTGCAATATATAACTTATAGAGCTTATGCATAACTGGTTTAAAATTAAAGCATAAATCAATTTATGATTCTTTGTGTCATTCTTTGTGGCTACTCATTCTTCATTGGATGCTATCATTTAATTGTTGTTTCCTTGCTGGTGAGGTTCCATGTTTGGTTGCTTCTATGCCATACTATGAAAGTCAGCATTTGAAATATTGCTTACGCATTTAATTCATTTTGCACATGCTACACCTAGAAGTCCCTATGCCATATCTATTGGCTCACATGGATTCCCCTTGGCTTGAAACCACTGCCACTTAAACAGTGGTGAATGGGGAGGGAGAGTGGTGAGCGGAGGGGAGAGTGGTGCCTTGGGGGGGAGTGGGAGGCGGGCCCCCCCACTTTTTGTCAACCAAATTGACCGTTCTATAGTTGGCCAGCATTGGTTTCGGTGTGCCAAAATGCAATTTTATTGGTGTGTTGGGAACCGGGCGCGAGCTATACAACGGAGCTAATACAAAGTTTTTTTTTTTGTTTTTTTTCCTGAGAAAAAACTTAGGATTTATCTTGGCCCGGATTAGCGAGAGCCTAATTTCCTGGGGGTTTAAATTTTTTGCATTAATAACGTGTGTTCGTGTTCCTCGGCTTCAACTTGGAGGTTGTGTGTGGAGGCAGCTTGAGTCTTCTTCGAAGCAAAGAGCATTTTACGTAAAATCTTACACTGGTTTCTAGCTACTGAGGGTTGTTGCAGTTGCAACTAAAATCCCTTACGAAATTAGTTTGTTCATTACACTTTATTTATGTCTATACTCTGTTCAAACGCTAGCAAGGGTATTTTCTTGAAATTTTCTAAGCCCTCTTAACGAATCCATTTTGTGCATATCCTGCTATCTTGTATTCCATGGGAGCGCAATTTTTTTTAGGCATTCTGTTAAATAGTTCACACACCCTATTTCTTGTGTCCTCCCCGTTGCTGTCGTTTGGAGGCTCCTCCAAACTCCCTCTCCTGGTAATGACCTTTCGCTTCTCCAATTTCGTGAATTTGTAACCTGAAAATGAGGCTTTCATGGAGGTTTTAGAGTATGTTTATTAAATTAAAAATTATTGCCAAGATCCTTACAATGCGCACATTTAGGTTTGAACATAATGGTAATCTTTACCCTGCGTAGATTAGTATTTTCCAACATTGAGGAAATCTCTAAAAAAGTGAGTGAGTCAATTCGCAATTACGTGTATGCTTTGATGAGTGTCCATACCCATTGCAAGGTTTCCTTTTGGACGCAGGCAGAGTGGAGGCTGAAAAGAATCTTGAAATAGGTCATGCGCCTTGATTTCAGTTTTCCAATAGCATAGAAATTGGTGTATGTCTGAATCAATCTGCACAGGAAAAGGGGACAGTTTCATCGCACTTTTGTGTGGTTTAGGCAATTTCAATGTAAAAGCAGCTCAATTTTATTATTAAAAGGGCACATGAATATATATGCATGCAGTAGTTTATCTGAATAAGCTTTTTACGCATTTGGGCAAAAATGTGCATTAGCTCTAAGAAACAACATGGTTATATATATTATTTTGAGTTTACACTATGTGTTGAGGTGGCGGATCTTACATCCTTTGCTAGTTAAATTCTCTGAGAATCTCAATATGTTGAATGTATACCATAACCATTACGGCTACTGACCTCACCACATGTGTGTATAGGGTGATGCAGCTATTAGCTTCGTAAGAGTTGTTCATTCGGCGTGGAAGCGCCGGCGGAGCATAAGTTTAATGACATCTCTTGAATCAAAATTTAATTTCTACTATTAAATGCAGGGGCAGTGGTATGCATTCTTCTTCCTTATTCTTTTTAGGAACAAAACATGTCTTCTATTATGCCATGGATTTATTGTTTGTATAAATGTGTTTGTATTTATACCTTTCGATCTTATGCCTTAACTAATTCAAGATGTCATTCATGTAGAGAACAAGAGGTTTGAAAGCTATGAGAAGGGTAAGTGAATCTGAATCTGCAGGAAATTTCACCACAGTTGTACTTATAAATATTTGTCAATTTTCTACATGCGTATTTCATTGCATTTATTAATAGGCTATATGAAACTTTTGCATTTAAATGCTCGATTGTAGGGCTGGTGCCCATACAACGGGTTGACCATCAATAGAGCTCACTTGAAGTGCTTCGTTGCAGACATAGAGAAGCCACAAGCCCTAAGGAAGCCACAAGCCCTATGGATTGATTCTAGTTTGTCTCCATGCTAAAAGTTTTTCCAAGTGCTCAATTGCCTTTCCAACGATTCAACATCTTAGCCAACATATTACCAATGAAATATCTATGTAATTTCATTACTTGTCATTAGCAATGCCCCAATTTCATCTGTGTCATTAGTTAACTCATTCCAGAATAGTTACAACTCTTCGGGCAGATGGGAGCTGTATGTTTTCTTAGCCATACATATATATTGTCCTGCTAATCAATTCATAAATAGGAATAACAACTAAGGGAAGGGCCTAAATTCTTGGGGTAATTTGCGAGGATATCATACCCTTCTAATAATCCTGTTCACCAGCATAGCTGGACCAACTAGCATGTTCGTAGTATTGACTGTGGTCCTCCATAAGGGAAGGATAACAAATTGGTTAGACAGGAATGTTGATCTACAACATTAATGTCAGTATCTATTTGGACTTAGTATTCAGATTAATATAATTTCCTTATGTTAATATGAAATTGTGTTAAGTCAAAGTTTGTATTTTTTATTTCTTCAAGAACACTTTTGACTAGTCTGATTTCCATTAGGCTTCTTCAGCCCTAATTTTCCCATTTCATAATTCTTCTAAATCATTGACGGAAAGATCATTACTTATCAATCAAAGTAGAATGAAAACATTATTGTAATCAAGAGAGAAAAATAAAAATTCCAGACAAAAAAATAAACACTATCCTTCTGACCTTGGTCTTCTCTGCCAATGCATGCGAAGATAATCCTAGTCAACATTAGCAACATACACAATTACAAATTGAGCATAGCAAAAGTTGAATTCTTATTGGACAGTATTTAATTTCCAACATACCATTTAAATGCTTAGACATCATAGTTTGGCAACAAGATTTTATTTAAGTTGTGCAAAAATTTAAACTACTACAATCTGCAAACAAGCAATTGTTCTATCAAAGGGATTTGTGTCTGATCCATCTCATTACTTTTTACCAATCGACTTAGAGAGAAACAAAGGACATAAGAAATATCTAGGATGCCTGGTTTGGTTTGTCATTCAAACTTGATATTAGGGTGTTAGAAAATAAGACGTTAACATCTCAACTGTGTGGAAATTCGAAACATTGATGCGCTTCAAAATTATACAACCACCAACACCCATTCAAAGTTGTATGCATGAAAAACCATCTCTCAACTATGCAGATTGGTGGTTACCTGGAAGTTGTTCAGGAATTTAACTGGCAGTGACAAGATCTGCCACCTCAACATAGTAAACTCAGAAGGATATCACAACTCCATTGCTCACCACTGTCAAGGTGAGATACACGTGGCACAGTGGGTTTGAATTTGAGGAAAGCACGTTGCTGCAACATGTAAGGGAATGGCTTTAACGTGCCCCTTCTCTTTGCCAATCCAACTGCATTTCTATCTAGAATTGCCACCTCACTAGTGACCATCTACTGCATTGTGCATTTGTGTTTGATGTTATAGCAAACCTACGATTTAGCTCCATAAAAAATGTGATTGCATAGTCTTTGAGGCTAAGAAATTGTCATAATCCTATTTTTTATCTATGCATTTTTTCAACGTATATGATCTTATTTGATAGTGATCGGATTATTTGCACTGTCCTCATTGCAAAAAAATTGTATTTTGACCACTTATTTATTTCTATGAAATGTGACATTAATGTTAGTAGATTCATTTCAGTTCTCAGAGTTGAATTTTTGACCCTATTTCTTTGTTTTCTAAGTTTCATTTCCTTATTTTCTATGCACACTGTAAAGTTAAACGAACATTTTCTTCCCAACAAAATAAAAGGTGAAGCAGAACTTTGGATTAGCACCGCATTATATCCTGCGCTTGGTTCCGAGCACACAAATAAATTTGCTCTTTACTAAATTGATCACATTGACTATTGCTTGGTACACCTCTAAGATATGGAACTTTTGCATTTAAATGCTTTCGATTGTAGGGCCTGGTGCTCATCTGGCCGGGTTGACAATCAATAGAGCTCACTTGAAGTGCTTTATTCTTGAGGACATAGAAGAAGCCTAGCCCTAACGATTGATTCTAATTTGTCTCCACATGCTAAAAGGTTTTCCAAATGCTCATTGCTTAATGATTCAACATCTTAGCCAACATATTACCAATGAAATATCTATGTAATTTCATTACTTGTCATTAGCAATGCACCAATTTCATCTGTGTCATTAGTTGACTCATTCCAGAACAGTTACAACTCTCTAGGCAGATGGGAGCTGTATGTTTTCTTAGCCATACATATATATTGTCCTGCTAATCAATTTAGAAATAGGAATAACAACTAAGGGAAGGGCCTAAATTCTTGGGGTAATTTGCGAGGATATCATACCCTTCTAATAATCCTGTTCACCAGCATAGCTGGAACAACTAGCATGTTCGTGGTATTGACTGTGGTCCTCCATAAGGGAAGGATAACAAATTGGTTAGACAGGAATGTTGATCTGCAACATTAATGTCAGTATCTATTTGGACTTAGTATTCAGATTAATATAATTTCCTTATGTTAATATGAAATTGTGTTAAGTCAAAGTTTGTATTTTTGATTTCTTCAAGAACACTTTTGACTAGTCTGATTTCCATTAGGCTTCTTCAGCCCTGATTTTCCCATTTCATAATTCTTCTAAATCATTGATGGAAAGATCATTACTTATCAATCAAAGCAGAATGAAAACATTATTGTAATCAAGAGAGAAAAAGAAAAATTCCAGACAAAAAAATAAACACTATCCTTCTGACCTTGGTCTTCTCTGCCAATGCATGCGAAGATAGTCCTAGTCAACATTAGTAGAATACACAATTACAAATTGAGCATAGCAGAAGTTGAATTCTTATTGGACAGTATTTAATTTCCAACATACCATTTAAATGCTTAGACATCATAGTTTGGCAACAAGATTTTATTTAAGTTGTGCAAAAATTTAAACTACTAGAATCTGCAAACAAGCAATTGTTCTATCAAAGGGATTTGTGTCTGATCCATCTCATTACTTTTTACCAATCTACTTAGAGAGAAACAAAGGACATAAGAAATATCTGGGATGCCTGGTTTGGTTTGTCATTCAAACTTGGTATTAGGGTGTTAGAAAATAAGACGTTAACATCTCAACTATGTGGAAATTCAAAACATTGATGCGCTTCAAAATTATACAGCCACCAACACCCATTCAAAGTTGTATGCATGAAAAACCATCTCTCAACTATGCAGATTGGTGGTTACCTGGCAGCTGTTCAGGAATTTAACTGGCAGTGACAAGATCTGCCACCTTAACATAGTAAACTCAAAAGGATATCACAACTCCATTGCTCACCACTGTCAAGGTGAGATACACGTGGCACAGTGGGTTTGAATTTGAGGAAAGCACGTTGCTGCAACATGTAAGGGAATGGCTTTAACGTGCCCCTTCTCTTTGCCAATCCAATTGCATTTCTATCCAAAATTTCCACCTCACCAGTGACCATCTGCTGCATTGTGCATTTGTGTTTGATATTATAGCAAACTTACGATTTACCTCCATAAAAAATGTGATTGCATAGTCTTTGAGGCTAAGAAATTGTCATAATCTTGTTTTTTAACTATGCATTTTTTCAACGTATATGATCTTATTTGACAGTGATCGGATTATTTGCACTATCCTCATTGCAAAAAAATTGTATTTTGACCACTTCTTTATTTCTATGAAACGTGACATTAATGTTAGTAGATTCATTTCAGTTCTCAGAGTTGAATTTTTGACCCTTTTTCTTTGTTTTCTAAGTTTCATTTCTTTATTTTCTATGCACACTGTAAAGTTAAACGAACATTTTCTTCCCAGCAAAATAAAAGGTGAAGCAGAACTTTGGATTAGCACCGCATTATATCCCGCGCTTGGTTCTAAGCACACAAATAAATTTGCTCTTTACTAAATTGATCACATTGACTATTGCTTGGTACACCTCTAAGATCACTGTATGTTGTTAAGAGTCTTAGATTTGTCAAATGGTGAAATTGAAGGAATTTAGAAGAGAACTATTGAAATTTTCGACAAAGCATAGGAACTAATTTGTCTTCTTGTTGCTTTCATTATGCATCTTACTTAGGCTGGTCTTGGATTTAGAGCTGCATTTTTTAATATTATCATTTATAAAAAGCAAACTTCAATTTCAATTGTTTTGTTCTAGATGTCTTCATCTTGACCATTTGAGAAACTTAAAACCCTCATCTATATACGGCAGTCTTAGAGGCATGGTGAGCAATAGTGTAGACAAAGCATTGAATCTTCTATAAAATGCCTCCAAAAATGTGGTTAGCAATGGAGAAGGCATTTAGCTGTTTCAAAATATGCCTCAAAGAAATGTGTAAGCAATATCTGTAATAGTGGCTTACGTGGGGTGGCATAGAGGCAACGAAACATGCCCAGTTCCAGGCCCATGTGTCATTCCTTGAAGAAATGGACAAAACATTAGGGAAAAATTCGTACTGCTTTGCCCTCTCCTCATGATTGGACAACCTATTGAAAATTATTGCTATGGTAAAATAATCCCACCTTCACATATTCTGCAGGACATAGTCCGGACATCTGCAGTATGAACAAGAAACTGTACATGCCATGAACAAAGACACCTAATAGGAAGAATGCCACCTAACACCATGAAGAAAACCTGCTTGCAAAATGTGAAAGCAATATGCAGTCACGCACCCATGTCATCCATGTGCCCTTTTTTCCCTTTGGACTACTTGAAAATAGGTCCAAATGAGCTTTACTGCAATATATAACTTATAGAGCTTATGTATAAGTGGTTTAAAATTAAAGCAGAAATCAATTTATGATTCTTTGTGTCATTCTTTGTGGCTGCTCATTCTTCATTGGATGCTATCATTTAATTGTTGTTTCCTTGCTGGTGAGGTTCCATGTTTGGTTGCTTCTATGCCATACTATGAAAGTCAGCATTTGAAATATTGCTTACGCATTTAATTCATTTTGCACATGCTACACCTAGAAGTCCCTATGCCATATCTAATGGCTCACATGGATTC
>VDFB02241710.1:0-18690 GCA_007258455.2 Sequoia sempervirens
AGAGGTATATAGGGATAGGTTAGATAGAGAGAAGTAGATATCAAACGTTAGTGGAAGAGAGAGATAGGGTGGGAGAGAGAGGGGAGGAAAGGAGAGGTAAACATGGATAGTTGAGATAAATAGGAGAGAGAGAACTAGGTAGAGAGAGGATGAGGTGATATAGAAAGAGGGAAGGAGAGATAGAGAGATAGATAGATAGAGATAGGGACAAAAAGGTAGGGGGAGAGAGTTGAGATAGAGAGAGTAGAGATGGAGGGAAATAGAGATAGAGGGGAATGTAGGGAGAAAGAGAGTTGAGATAGAGAGAGAGTAGAGAAGTTACTTCTCTCTATCACATATCTCTATCACCTCTCTCTCTCACTTCTCCCTTCCTCTCTCTCCTTCCCTATCTACTCTCTTTATCTCACCTCTCTCATCCTACCTCTCCCTCCCTCCCTTCTCTCTCTCCCTCCCTCTCTTTCTTTCTCACTCTCTTCCTCTCACTCTTCCCTCTTTCTCTCTCCCCTTTCCTCTCTACTTCTCTTTATATCATTATTCTATCTCCCCTTCCCTATCTACTCTCTTTATCTCGCCTCTCTCTTGCCTCTCCCTCCCTCCTTCTCTCCTCCCTCCTCTTTCTTTCTAAAGTCTCCTCCTCTCACTCTCCTCTTTCTCTCCTTTTCACTCTCTCTTCTCTTTATCTCATTCCTGTTCTCTCTCCCTTTTTCTCTCTGCTTTTCTTTGTCTCGTTGTTCTATATCATTGTTGTGGGATGGGGGATAGAGGATGTGGATGAATATGTAGGTAGAGGGATTGAATAGAGATAGGTATGGGGGAAGGGAGGAGGAGGGGCTATAGAATGAGGTATAGAGGTATAGTTAGGTAGAGAGAATTAGAGAGGGAAGGAGAGATGGAGGGAGAGGTAGGGATGGGGAGAGAGAGGTAGGTAGAGAGATGGAGGGGAGATATAGAGAAGTAGAGAGGGAAGGAGAGATGTAGATGGAGGTGGGAATATAGGGAATATAAGGTTTAGAGGTAGGTAAGGAGAGGGAGGGGGAGATAGAGATAAGTAGATAGGGGAGGAGAGAGGGAAGAAGAGGTAGGGAGGGAGGTAGAGAGAGGAGAGATATAGAGAGAGGAGTGAGGGAGGGATATTTAGGTAGAGAGAGGTGAGATACAAAGAAAGAAAGTAGAGAGGGGGGGAGAGATAGAGAGGTGAAAGAGAGAAGTAGAGACATAAGGAGGAAGGTAGAGAGAGATTGAGAGAGGGAAAGAGAGATGGAGAGAGAGAAAAGAGGTATATAGGGAGTAATTTAGATAAAGAGATGTAAGTGAAGTTTGGTGGAAGGAAGAGAGAGAGGAGGGAGGGATAGGTAAAGATAGAGTTGGGATAGATAGAAAGGAGAGAGAGAGAGAGAGAGGTAGGTAGAGAGAGGGTGATGAGAGATATAAAAAGGGAGAGGGAGAGAGAGGAGAGATAGAAAGAGGGGGAGGGAGGGATAGATAAAGAGAGTGGAGAGGGAAGGACAAAGATAGAGAGAAGTATAGAGGGAAGAAGGTAGAGAGATTGAGAGAGGGAAGGAGGGAGGGAAAGAGAAAGAGGTATAAAGGGATAGGGTACTAGGTAGAGATTATTGAATAGTTTGGATAACTAAGAGGGGGGTGAATCAGTTATTATAAAAAACAATTCTTGACTTTAATTAATCTGGAAAAAACTTAAACCAATATATATTAATGAACATGAAAGCACAAAACAACACCATGCACAATGAACACCAGAATTTACATGGAAACCCAAGAAGGGAAAAACCACAGAGAATTATAACACTCAAGTATAAAGCATCGGTTAAGGTGACACCGGTTAAGGTGATTTGTACAAAGGCTCACTGCAAAATTTCTCACTATAGGTAAGGCTCACTACTTGATGGGCTCACTTCTTGACTATTACAGCCAAATATATAAAGGCTCACTTCCAAAAGAGAAAGGATAACTGCCAACAAAAAAAGGCTCACTTCCAAAAAAAAATGGCTCACTTCCAAAATAATGATGAAAGGAAATACACCGTTGAAATAACTATCACCAACAATGACTCCGGATAGAATCTAACTATTTTTTTCCTTTGGTCATATAATTTCACAAACTTCACAATGTCTGGATTTTAAGATTCACATTCATCACGCTTTCTTTCATCGACAAAATCAACTCTTACTTATACCATTTCATGCCTTCACAATCTCCTAGGTCGGCCAGACATAATGTCTTCATAGTCTTCTAAGTTGGCCAAATACAATTTGAATTAGGTAGCCACAAAATCATTCCCATGGTGAAGAACGAAATGTGGACCACAAAAAACCTCCTTGCTCAAGTCAACACGTTACAATGATATCTGGAAATAGAATAAACATGTTACAATGCAAATAATGTTTTGGGGCACAATAACCAACTTCCTGATCAGTTCAGACCCAAAATAATGTGTGTCATTATGTTGCAAGATGAATGGGACCAGGACAAGCACGACCAAAAGATAGATTATCACAACACAACATCTGGAGCACATAAATCCAGATCACCAAAGCATCATAATTAATCATCCAAGATATGTTGACATCAATGACAAACATTAATGACTACAAACAACATCACATTCCAACAATCTCCCCCTTTGTCACTGATGGCAACATCCATCAACAACAAACCAAACAACTCAAATATCAACATCTTCTTGTCTTCTTTTCTTCTCCCCCTTTGACATCAAGGACAAAGGGAAAAAACTCCCCCTGAAAAAATTACTGCGCTCCCCCTATGAGGAAGCCTCCCAACATTGATTCAAATAAGGATGAACATGTAAAATTTTGGACAAATGTACACCTTGGTACACATTATTGTAGATTAGAAGGGGGCAGAACCCCTAACATCTGTCAGAGATACTCAAAGGTATCTTTTCTCAACAGTTTTGTAAAAATATCTACAATATGCTCTTTTGTAGGTACATATTCAAGTTTGACCTCATTGTTCAATAGCTTCTCCCTCAAGAAATGATATCTAATGGATATATGTTTCATTCTGGAGTGTTGTACTAGGTTCTTGTAAATTTTTATTGCACTGGTATTATCACACATAATTAAGATCAGTTCATCAAATGATATGCCAATGTCCTTCAGTGTTCGTTTCATCCATAGTATTTGAGTGAAACATGAGGATGATGCAATGTATTTAGCTTCACCAGTAGATAACGATACAAAATATTGTTTCTTAGTTGATCAAGAAACCAACTAGGAGCCAAGGAAATAAGCTCCACCACTTGAGCTCTGCATGTTATCAACAAATCCAACCCAATCACCATTAGTATAAGCTTTCAAAGTGAAATATAAATCATTTGGATACCATAACCCCATGTCTTCTATACCCTTCAAATATCTAAAGATCCTTTTTACTGCAACATGTGATTCCTTTGGTTCTTGTTGAAATCTAGCGGATAAACAAACTACATACATAATTTTTGGTCTGGTAGCAGTCAAATATAACAATCCTCCAATCATTGATTTGTACATACTTGCATCAACTTTAGGTGAATCATCTTCTTTTTTCAACTTGCATCCGGTAACAATAGGTGTACAAACTAGTTTGGAGTTCTCCAACCCAAACTACTTCAACAAATCTTTGGTATACTGGGACTGAAATATGAAAATTCTTTTATTGGTCTGATTTACTTGTAGTCCAAGGAAGAAATTCAACTCACCTATCATAGACATCTTGAATTCCTTCTGCATTTCATCTACAAATTTTCTACACATATCATTATTTCCTCCAAAAATGATATCATCAACATAAACCACAACAATCAACATTTGATCTGAGTGAGTTCTATAGTATAAATTACTATCAGTAGATCCCTTTTGAAATCCTTGTCCAATCAAGTTGCTCAATGTAAACTTCTTCCTTCAATTCTGCATTCAAGAATGTAGACTTTACATCCATTTTATAGACTTTGAAATCCTTGAAGGCTACAAAGGCCAAGAATATCTAGATTGCTTCCATCCAGGCAATAAGTGCATATGTTTCTTCAAAATCAATACCTTAGATATGATTGTAACCTTTGCAAACCAATCTTTCCTTGTTTCTCACTACCTTTCCATTTTCATCGAGCTTGTTCTGGAATATCCACTTTGTTCCAATTACATTTTTGTCTACCGATCTGGGCACAAGTTCCCAAGTCTGATTTTTGTCTATTTGATCAAGCTCTTCTGTCATTACCTTCACCCAATTCTAATCATTGCATTCTTCTTCCACAATCTTTGGCTTAGTTTCTAAGAGTAGACACAATAATACTTGCTCTTGAGTTGCTTTACTTCTTGTGGTGATTCCCTTATTCTTATCTCCAATGATTTGGTTTTCTGAGTGGTTTTTCTAAACATATCTTGGATTTTTAGTTGTGGTTTCCAGAGCCTCCTTTGTCTCTTCTTCTTCTTCTTCTTCTTTCTTATCTTTTTCTCCTTTCTCATCCAATTCATCTGATTCATATTCAATATATTCCTTTCAGGACTTCTTTGAACATCTTCATCTACTTTCACATTTGCACTTTCAAGAATCTTATTTAGTCTCTTGTTGTAACACTGGTACGCTTTGCTTCTTGTAGAGTAACCTAGAAATATGCCTTCATCAGCTCTGCTGTTGAACTTTCCAATATTTTCCTCATCTCTCTAGATGTAGCATCTTCTTCCAAATTTTTTGAAGTACTTTACTGTGGGAGCTCTTCCATGCCATAGCTCATATGATTTCTTTCCATATTTCCTTCGGAACAGTATTTTGTTAAGAGTGTATATTGTTGTGTGTATTGCTTCTCTCCAATGTATTTATGGTAAACCTGCTTCCATGATCCATTTTCTAGTGGCTTCTTGATCTATCTAGTTCATTCTTTCTACTACACCATTCTGCTGAGGTGTTCTAAGGGCAGATAATTGTCTTTAATTCCATGTTTTTTCATAGAACTTGTTGAATTCGTCAGAAGTAAATTCTCCTCCTCTATCAGATCTTAGACACTTGATTCTTCTATCAACTTCATTCTCAACTCTTTCCTTGAAAATCTTGAATTTTTCTAAAGCTTCTAATTTTTCTCTTAAAAATGCAACCTACGTTAGTCTGGAATAATCATCAATTAAGAGCATGAAACATCTCTCACCTTGTAGGCTTCTTATTTTGGTCAAACCACATAGGTTAGTGTGTACAAGGTCTAACAAATTGGTAGATGAATCTTCTATTCTATGGAATATTTCTTGACGTTGCTTGCATATAGTGTTGTCTAGTTTGGTCAGTCTTGGAAAATATTTGACTACTCTTGTTGAACTTATCCCTACCAAATTGTTGAAGCTGATGTGACACATCCTTTGGTGCTAGAGCCAACTGTCATTGGACTGGGAGAATAAGCATCTCTTTGTAGCTCCTTCCAATTGATAAATATTCCCACTTGTTCTTTTTCCTGCTGCAATAATATTTCTGGATCTCACAACCATCATCCTGAAACACCACATTATAGCCATTTTCATACACCTGTCAAACACTTAGAAGATTATGATATAAACCCTTAACATAGTAAACATTGTCAGTGTTATGCTTTCCATCCAATGTAATAGAACCAATTCCAACAATCTGTGATGTCTTATCATGTCCAAATCTAACAGAACCTCCATCATATTTCTCAAGCTTTACAAACTTACTTTTATCACCGGTCATATGATTCGAACATCCATTATCAATCAGCCACTCATTTCTATTTCTTTTAAGAAACAATGCAGCTTCAATGCTATCATTAGATTTCAAACAAATATTAGAGATATCAAATATAGGTTCATCTATTTCCACAAAAAAAAAAAAAATAATCCTCATGATCTAATTCATCATTTGAGATTTTTGCATTCTCATTGACATAATAAGCCTTATTATTGATCTTTTCAAAAAAAATCCTTGTTCCCCTTTCTGGATAGTTAGTTGCTAAATGGCCAATCTTTCCACATCTAAAACATTTAAGAGGTAACATACCTTTGTAATTGCCAATACCTTTATTTAGCTTCCTTGTGAATTTTGCTTCCAACTCTTCTGAACTTTCATGATTTGAATCTTCTTCTATCTTTATGGCTTTCAAGGTTGTTTCATATTTCTCCTTTTCTTTTCCAAATTTCCTCATCTCAAATGGAGTCAAAGTTCCAAATAGTTGCTTTCTGATGAATTTCTCCATATCATAAACTTCCTCAATAGCTAAGATCTTATCATTGTAATTCTTTGGTAAGGTTATCCAAATTTTCTCCATTACATCTTCATCTGTCAGAGTCCCTCCTTTATTTTTGACTTCATTTACTACATTGTCAACTCTATGAAAGTAGCTTGCTATATCCTCACCTTCTTCCATTCTCAATTTTTCATATCTGCACTTAGTTGTTAGCTTCTTTGATAATTTGACTCTATCATTTCCTTCATAGATTTCTTTCAAATTTTCCCAAACTTCATAAGCGGTGCCCAAAGAAATAACTTTTGTTAACTCAGTTTTGGACAAACCACTAAAGATTGTATACCTTTCTTTTTCATTCTTTTCATAGGCTAAAATATTATCCGTAGTAGAAACACCTTTTGTTGGCTCAACATATTTTGTCTCAACAACTTTTCAAGTCTTGTAGCCTAGAGAGATCAAGTAACCTCTCATCTACACTTTCTAGAAACTATAGTTAGATCCATCAAATACATGAATTGTCAGTTTGTGCACAATAGGTTAAGCTCTTCTTCGAGGAAAAAAGGCTCTGATACCAATTTTTGAACAATTTGGATAACTAAGAGGGGGGTGAATAAGTTATTATAAAAAAAAATTCTTAACTTTAATTAATCTGGAACAAACTTAAACCAATTAGATATTAACGAACATGAAAGGACAAAACAAAACCATGCACAATGAACACCAGAATTTACGTGGAAACCCAAGAAGGGAAAAACCATAGAGAATAATAATTTTCAATTATAAAGCACTGATTAAGGTGATTTTTACAAAGGCTCACTACCAAATTGCTCACTGCAAGTAAGGCTCACTGCCTGTTGGGTTCACTATCTGGCTATTACAGCCAAATATATAAAGGATCACTTCCAAAAGAGAAAGACTCACTGCCAACAAAAAACTACTCTCTGCCAGAAGAATGATGAAAGGAAATCCAGCGCTAAAATAATTGTCAACAACAATGACTCTGGATAGAATCTCACTGTTTGTTGCCTCCAGTCATATCCTTTCGCATAATTCACAATGTCTATATTTTTAGATTTGCATTCATCACGCTTGCTTTCATCAAACAAAATCAACTCTTACTTATACCATTCCATGCCATCACAATCTCCTAGGTCGACCAGGCATAATGTCTTCATAGTCTTCTAAGTCGGACAAATGCAATTTGAATTAGGTAGCCACAAAATCATTCCCACAGTGAAGAGGAATGAAACGTGGACCACACAAAACCTCCTTGCTCAAGTCAACATGTTACAATGATATCCAAAAATAAAATAAACATTTTATAATGCAAATATTGTTCTGGGGCACAATAACCAACTTCTAGATCAGTCCAGACCCAAAATAATGTGTCTCATTATGTTGCAAGATTAATGGGACCAAGAAAAGCACAACCAAATGATAGATCATCACAATACAAAATATGGAACACATCAATCTGGATCACCAAAGCATCACAATTAATCAACCAAGATATGTTGACATCAATGATAACCATTAATAACAACAAACAACATCACATTCCAATAGAGATAAGTAGAGATGGAAGGAGAGATGGAGGGAGAGGTAGGGATGGAGAGAGATAAAGGTGTGAGAGAGAGGGAGAGAGGGGAATGGATAAATGGATTAAAGAAGGGGGAGGAGAATGGAAGGAGATGTGGACAGGAATGGAGAGATGGAAGGTGGAAGGAAACATTACGATATTTAAACGCTATGATGATGTGATGGCGATACTGCAGATATTATGATGCATTGCTCACATCAACAAATTTTAAGATGACCATATGGCACGACGATGATATTACGCTACTACGGGGCGGCGTCAGATATGATTATTTGATATTTTGTACCGGCAGCCAAAATATGATGCGATGGTGAACAGCAACATGATTACCGAGATGATCAGACATTATTTTTCAGATGGAAATGATATTTATTACATACGACGATACAGCCCAGATGGAATACTGACGGATATCCATAAATATGACCACCGTTAAGAAACACCAAACCACCCACAGATGATCGCTATGTTATCACGCAAGATGGAACATTATGATTTATGGCTGCGAGACGCGGGGATGACGACATGGCTGAAAACATGAGGCAGGCGATGGGCGTGACGTCGATGCGCCAGATGGAAATGATGGCGTCGAGGCAGGAGGAGGGGAGAGAGGGTGAGAGAGAGAGGAGGGATATGCATGAGAGGTGGAGGACAGAGAGAAGTAGAAATGGAAGGGAGAGAGAGGGAGAGATAGAGAAAAATAGAGGGTGGATATAAGTATATATATATATATGTGGATGGAAATAGAGAGAGAGAGGGAAGGAGGGAGGAAGTGGATGGAAAGGACAAGGAGAGAAGGAGGAGATAGAAGAGATGAAAATGAGAGAGAGATGGATAACATGGAATGGACATTGGAATGGAAGGATACAATGGACGAAAGAGACCAGCAGTGGTGAAACCCAAGATGTAAATCTTTAACTTATACTTACATATGGACATTTACTTTCTTATACTTTAAATGTTTATTTCATGTATATAGTTTCTCTAGCAGAGAGAGAGAAAGATAAAGAGAAAAAAAAAAGAGTTCACAAAAAGACATTCCACAAAGTCATGCACTTCATTTGGCAAGCACCAAATTTGGCACTCGCCAACTGAGTTGCTTTGGGAAGTACAAACCCAAATGGTTGGATTTTGTCTTGAGCTTCCAACCTAAAAGGTTGGACGACCATTTGATGCCATGGACATGATTTTCTCAGGAGGGTACCAAATTTACACATATTTTTGGCCATGCTAACCATCTCATTTGCACGTCTTTCAATGAACGTATAAAAAAACCATGATAACATTAGGCTCTCTCTTGGCTATCTAAATATATCATTTTTTTACATTTTGATTATGTTATGTTTTCATCCATAACTTCTCTTGTTATTTCCTCTATTTTTTTGTCAAAAACCAACATGTGCTAGTTTTAGGATAGATTTTTACTCATTCATTGAATCTTGAAATAAATTACATTTTTTTAAACTAGACTCCATTTTGTACACATGATAAAAAAAGAATCAATTTTTGATTAGTTTTCAAAAAAATTAGGGAGGATCACACTCAAATTTCAGCTTTTCAGGATGAGTCCACTTCAAAAATTCATAAAATATTATATATTCATTAAAAAAATTAGTCAAAAGAATGGGGATAAACTACATGGTGTTAGCTAATTTCTCACTATTTGGATTTTTTAAATTCTAAAAAAGCATTAATGAAAAAGGGGGGGCCTCAGATGTTATGCTATTTTTTTAATAAAAATAGGACCTATTTTGGCCTCCCCTTTTTGTAACCCTTAATCTTCATTATTTTCAAAAAAAAAATAGTAGCTTAGAAACTAGACTCGGAGCACTACAACTCTTTCTCTTGATGTGTCTTCAAATTTTGAGCATAACTATCTTCATTCTCTCATGCACATCATATTTTGTTGATTTCAAAAAAAAAGTGGCATCTTAAGAGCCATTTTTGTGTCACAGCTTGGTGCACTTACCCATATAAGACTTGCATTTCTTCCTCTTATTTGTCACAAAATTGAGTTACAATCTCTACATGTCTCTCCTCGCTAGCATCAATAGAAATATAGGATCTTGCTTTTATTTTCTTTGGAGGAGTGTAGATAATCATTGAATAAAACTATGATAACTATCCTATAGTAGGATTGGTGGCTCTATCCACTTTTGTAGTTTTTGTCACTTGGATATGCACCTTTGTTGAGTTATCAACTCAACTATCTAGTGAAACATGGGAATATGTCTCAAAGTGTGGGATTTAGAGATCAACCTCTAAAGAGGGTCGCTTCCCTTGGTACTTCACCTAATTTAACCTATGCTACTACTACTTGTTAAGAAAAGAGATAGGAAGTGACATGAAATAAAATCTAAATCCTAAGGAGGTGATGCGCCAAACTGCTTTGAGATCTATATTGTTACTTTTACACATACAATTGATCAATGATAAAGTTGGTTCATGCACAACTCAAAGGTTTTATATGCCCATGCATCAATTTTTTGTAGGAAGGTTATACTTTTCACAATATTAGAAGGAAAATGTAGTATTTCTTCATAACATTTGACTATTTGCATAATTTACACAACCTACAACTTGCAATAAGACATGTTTTCTACCCAAAGGTGTTGATAATGAAACATAATATCAAGGATTCTCATATGAATAACAAGAAAATTGCATCAATCATTTGATTACATACACATACTAAAATGGTAGCTTATGAGAAGGCCAAAATACTTATATTTTATTGTTCAAAATGTGTTTTACAGCAATACATTATCTAAAATGACTAATTTTCTCTTCAAAAATTAAAGATTACATGTTTCAACCTTCAAGACTAATTTTTTGAGTTACAATACAATATTTCAACGCTAGAGAGAACCTTTTCAAGTTACAATATATAGTATTTAAAAATGCAATAACTAAATAGAATATGGACCTAGGTGTCCCTTTTTAGTTGTTCAACATCTTCCTCACATATAGGAACATGCTTTGAAGAATTTATCACAAGTGTGTGCATCAATTTTTGGGTCAAACATGTCTAGCTAAGTTGTCCTTAGATCTTCTCCTAGATGCCTACTCTATTATGGTAGTTTTTTAGGATGCTTCCCTAAAATGTCTCCTAGATGCTTGGAGGAATGCTTGACCTTCTCAAATTGTTTCTAGCTATTTTCCACCTACTCATAACTTCCTTTTATTTCTCCAACTTCCATAAACCTTATTTGAACTTGTTTATAGGACATGTGAGATAGAGGTTTAAAACTAACCAAAGACCTACAAGGGTGTATATATTCTAGAGTAACACTTGACACTTTTTTCATGATTAAGACCACCCTTTCACTCATGTACTTACCAAGCACAACAACTGTAATATGATTGTCTCTACCATATCCATGCCTCCTTCATTCAAATCAATATTTTTTCATTCATATTCCTTGATAAGTCTCTTGATAGGCCTTATTTCATTAGATGTCATATCCATTACACTACTATTCAAGAATTTTGAAAATACTTGCAGCTAGCATGGAAGTGTCATAGTACTACAGTATGTGAATCTTTATGTCTTCTTTTATCCTTTTCTAGACCACCCTCTTTATTTTCACTACTAGGTCCTCACATTAAAAAGAAAATATTACATTATTTTCTCACTTATGACTGCTAAAGTGTAAATCCCAATAAAAATGTCACCTTTGTCTACGATGTTGTGATTGAACCATCCGTTTATTATTGTTTTCCTTATCCTCCATTTTTTTTTAAAAAATGATATATCTATTTCTTGACAATCATTCATTCTTTTTATAATCTATGAGCCTTAATTCACTATTTTTATAAACTCCCACTATTCCTTCCTTCGTTGGTGACTATCATAGATTGATGAGCAGAGATAAAGCCCTTTGCTACCTTCATCCCTATCATGTATTTCTTCTCTATTTCACTCATTTTTTTTACAATAGACCTACTTATCATTGTGATTGTCCTCTTCCCCCTTTTTTCATGCCCTTGTCTCATGGAGATCTTTACTAGCTTTTGGAATGTCATTTAGGACTATGAGTGACTATCCTTTTGTTCTTATTTTCTTTTTCTTCTAAGTCGCTTTAGGTAATTACTCTTTATAACCTTTCATTCTCTTCATAGGAATTGCCACTATCATTTATGTTCCTTCATGATAGGCGGCAACTAGGTCTCTTCTTCTAGGTGGTTCATTGATCATGCTCTTCTTACAACTAATAATTAAATTCTACCCATGAACTAATTTTCCTTTACTTGTGACTTACCTTTGTTGTATTTTTTTGCCTTATGGTTTGACTATATAGTGGGAAAGAAATGTCATGGGAGAAACATATCTTACCACCTAACACACTCAAACCTTCACTAAACTCTCATTGATAGACTTTTACTCTATGCATTCTTTGAATGAGATAAGGATATGTGTAGGTTTTTAATGAGGGTTTAGGTAGTAGCAAAGTCCTTCAAAAATATGAATGCATAATTCAATGGAAAATAGACCAGTGGCTTACTAGTGAATTTTTGACACTTTTCTTGGGCCTTTGTAAGAATATACTTGAATATAATACAATCTCAAGACCTTATCATAGGGTTTAAGCAATTATTTTGACAAGCCCATATATCATGCAATGCTTTATCTCAAAGCCAATACTAAACCTTCATTATGAGTAGGAAAAACAATGAGATTGATCTACTAATACCACTATCAACAACACGGATAGTAAGAGGATGTTTTAAAATGGTTTTGGATAAGGATTAATAAATCTTGAGAATGAGATACACATTAAGAGATAGGCCTACCATTTGTTGTAACAAAAACCTCTCTTTTAATGACAATAGAACACACTCAAAAGTTATTTTACCACCATTATCATTTTATCATAGTAAAATTATGGAAGGTATCCATACATAACAATGGAAATAATTTTACAAGGATTTCCTTGTTATGCATCAAGTTTCTCTATCATGCATCAAATAGATATTGCAACTCTCTTGTCTTTGGTTCTAACTATCACTATGTTATTTCATAGTAGATTGGCACTTTATCTCTTCACAGACCTCTCTAATGCTTCTCATGCATGACAATGCATTTGTATATGTAGGACTATCTTTTCCTTATTTCATTATTATATCTTATTAAATAACAAGGATTTCCATATTGCCTCTTTTCACCATTTGGTATGACTGTCCTTCTAAATGAATATCATATCCCCTTAACCTTTTGATTCTTTATGACTGTTACATGAAGCTCTTAGGATGGTGAAACTTGAATGAAACATGAAGACACAAAATTTGGAAGGATTTATGATAGATCCTAGTGTTGATGGGTGTTTTTTCACTTCTCAACATAGATAGAACATAAATGTTCTATCTCTCTTGAAAGGTAATAATCTACAAACAAGTTTTAGAAAATCACCCCAAGGTCTCTCAGATGTCAGGTCATGACAGTGCATAAACAAATCAAGTTTGATGTGTGATTTGTTGGTAATCACAAGGGGCCTTTATGGTTCACAAAGCATGGAATCTCATGGGTCTATAATGGAGTTTCTAAATTCTAGAAAAGGTGTACAGTAGCTGCAAATTTAGAACAATAGTCTAAAACTCATCTTGTTCATTAGATTTAACATTGTTATGATGTTGCAAACTTAAGTTTAACTCATATTTAAAAGAAAATTAAAAAGGTTTAAGGGTTTAGAAGTTATCCTAAATGGAAAACTATGAACAACAACAACAATATCAAGTATTATAGTAGACAAAATCCCACAACCAAGTTTTTCTTAACCAAGAGTAATCTATAGTGTCACAAAACCAGTGCAATCGTCTAAGGTTTTCTTCATATTTTTAGACTGCAACATGAATACATAATGCATACACATACACTGTTAGAATCCAAGATCACCTGCATGCAATCACCTATTACATGCAAAAGACATGAAGAACCAAACATGATGTTCTGTAAACCTCTCAATAAAAATGCATTAAGAGAATCGATTATTACAAAGTGATCAATCCTTATGAAGGAGATCAAGAAACCCTAAAAGGGAAACCCTAAATGAAACCCTAGTGTGCACACTTAATAATTAATAATTAATTATTAATGTGCCTAAGTTTAGCTTAAGTAATAAAGAGGAATAAGTGACTTAATTATTTAATCAATGTGATGTAATTAATTAAGCATAATAACTTATTACTCTAACACCCCCCCTTAAGATGAACTTAGGAAGAAGCTAAAACACTAGAATAGGATGCATGAAAGCAAAGATGGGTTCCGAAAACTAGGCTTGATCAGGTACCCATTTACAAATGCAAGAAATAGGTAGAGAAGGAAAAACCCAGTGGGACAAAACCCCCCTACAATGTGATGACATGCTGCAAAGAAGCACTAGAAGAACTCTGTAGAGTAACACTGGAACCACAATATGACAAGCAAGGAAAGATATCTCTGTCTACAACTGAAACCAAAACCGGAATCAAAATAATGTGACAGCACACCCGATGCCACAGAACACTCAAAAACTCCAAACGGGAACAACCCTGAGATCAATTGAATCATCAATCAATCTTGCATATTGATATAGCAAGCATTCTCACCATTATCTCTCTCTTGTGGAAGTTTTAGTCTAGCAACAGATTCCTGGTTTCTAACATGGTATCAGAGCTTCCAGGGTTGCAAACTCCTCGGATCTGAGGGTTTTATTTTTTGGCTTGAATATTTTTGTTGGGTGCATATTGGGGTTTCAATAACCTCACGGTTGAAATCAAAAGGCTCCGCAAATGAATTTTAACAGTAAACTCGCCTATTTTGGGTAAAGTTGTTTTTGAGGCAAAAATTTTTTTGCTAGAACAACCCCTGTGTGGTACGATTTTCTCAATTTTCACAAAAAAATATTTTATTAAATATTTTCTACATATTTATTATCAATATTTTGGGGAAAAATATTTCTTTTGGGCTATAGTCTCAGCATTTGTTTTGTGTACCTGTGTTGGTATCAAATCCGCATCGACATTTATGCCATTGTCATGCTTGGTAGTTTCATCGGCAGTCACATTTATCCGCAGATCTGGTCCCATCAGCCTAAATCTCGGTCGCTTGGTGATCGAGCTTGTCCACATCATTGCGGATCCTGGTCATTGGTCGGCATCTCCTTATAGTTGGTGTACAATCCAATTGCATTGGTCACTACAGATGGTTCATCTCTGCAGCTTTCATCAATAAAGGGTCTAATCTGGCTGGTGGTCATCGGTCACAGGCTCCATTGGTGGGTACGAAGACTTCACATCGACATACTTTATCAGTTGTCAGATTCCATCGGATCTATTTTTTCCAGTTGTTGAAGTCATCGGCATTGATCTATGCCATAAGCGGTCACACCCACGTACATCCTCCATCGGTGGTCACTGAGCCGGAAGTCACGTCTTTGCATTATACTGGCCGGTTCCTTCATTGTCTGTAGGCATCGACTGTACTCCAGTCTGATCCGTCGAAGAAGATCAGTCAAATTATGGTCGGAGACATCCTATATTCATCGGCAAGTGGGTAATTTCTTGTGTTCGTACATGGCGGTTATGAGGACATTTCTCTGGCATTAAGGCATTTTACTTCTGCTCCATCGTGGTTATGAATGGTGATTTAGCGGTGATTTTTATTGATGAAATCATTTTGCCAAAAGAATTTGGTCATTCTTGGGTCATCGCATTCAATCCTACCTTTGAAGGACAACAAGATCACGTGGAAGATGGTGCAATATGCAAAGATGTGAAGGACAAAGAAACAATATTTCTACCGAGACACTCCAAAATTAGTAAAATGCATTAAGAGAATCGATTATTACAAAATGATCAATCCTTATGAAGGAGATCAAGAAACCCTAAATAAAACCCTAGTGTGCACACTTAATAATTAATGATTAATTAATTAATGTGCCTAAGTTTAGCTTAAGTAATAGAGAGGAATAAGTGAAGCGAATTAATTAATCAATGTGATGTAATTAATTAAAGCATAATAACTATTACTCACAGCACTATAAAGACCAATGAACTTAGGAAGAAGCTAAAACACTAGAATAGGATGCATGAAAGCAAAGATGGGTCCCGGCAACTAGGCCTGATCAGGTACCCATTTACAAATGCAAGAAATAGGTAGAGAAGGAAAAACCCAGTGGGACAAAACCCCCCTACAATGTGATGACATGCTGCAAAAAAGCACTGGAAGAACTCTGTAGAGTAACACTGGAACCGCAATCTGACAAGCAAGGAAAGATATCTGTCTACAACTGAAACCAAAACCGGAATCAAAATAATGTGACAGCAGACCCGATGCCACGGAACACTCGAAAACTCCAAAAGGGAACAACCTTGAAATCTATGAAGCAGCAAGCAATTATTGAATCAAGTATTACTGAAAACGAAGTACAAAGATGCAAGATGCACTCTCCCAACTACCAAAACATCCAAGTAATCGCCAAACAACCCATCGGACCAAATCTGGACTAACTGATAAACCTAGGACAGATACAGAAAAATTGCATGGACAGCAACATAGAGCTCCTCAATACCTTTCCAATGCCGCAAACGAGGCAAAAATTGGACATCGTGGCAAAAAGTTATGAGCTCGGAAGTCCAAAAACAACATCTGACTTCAAACAGCAATAAATATAGGAAAACAGTAAAATATTGTAAAATAAACTGCACCAAATGAAAGTGCTCGGAACCAGCTTTCCGGAGATATCTCGTTTGCCCGATTTCGATACCGTATGCCCAAGTTATGGCCAAAAGAAAAAAACTGCTCTTTTAAAAAAAAAACTAGGGTTAGGAAGGGCAAAGAGGGGCCGGCCATATGCTAACGTCATGCTGATATCATCAGTTCACGAGCTTAAAATTGACAGCCGTCTGGCTGTCGCCGCAAAAAATCGGGCCCCCTACAAAATGAAAAAAATTTGGCCCCTGGTCCTGTAGGCGACCAGGGGCTAGCGGGTTGGTGTAGGGGTGGAGCCCCTGGTTCTCCATGTGGCCGGGGGCTGAGCGCAGGGGCTCGCGAGGCTGGAAAACCCAGCTGGTGGCGGGTCGGCGGAATCCCCCAGTGGCGGTGCTGTTTGGGTGGCCGCCGAGCGGCGGACCCCTTTTACTCTGCAAGCGCCGGCCCGAAACCCGAGAAAATGCGCTTTTTGAATTTTTTTTCATTTTTGGTGCATTGAGAAGCATGCTGGGGAGGCCGTACGGCCCCCTGGCAAAAAAAATTGCCTTCCGGATCAACTGCTCCAAAATCAATGAAACAACAGGCATTTTTAGGGTATTTGGCCACTGCAAACGCGATGGCGGTGTCCGTTTTAGCCCAAAGTGAGCCAAAAAATAGGCTACCCCCAGATCTTGCAGAAAGGATGCATGTGGAAACACTTGCACTTGAAACTCATAGAGAGGCCATATCTTCAGATCACGAACAAGCAGCTGCAAGTCTGGAGCTCTGATACCATGTTAGAATCCAAGATCACCTGCATGCAATCACCTATTACATGCAAAAGACATGAAGAACCAAAAACGATGTTTTGTAAACCTCTCAGTAAAAATGCATTAAGAGAATCGATTATTACAAAGTGATCAATCCTTATAAAGGAGATCAAGAAACCCTAAAAGGGAAACCCTAAATGAAACCCTAGTGTGCACACTTAATAATTAATAATCAATTAATAATTAATGTGCCTAAGTTTAGCTTAAGTAATAAAGAGGAATAAGTGACTTAATTAATTAATCAATGTGATGTAATTAATTAAGCATAATAACTTATTACTCTAACATACACAACAGAAGTTAAGTGTAATAAATAAACAAGCTCAAAATAGCTTTACATAATATTCTATTATCAATAGAACACCAAAAGCATGAGTTGGAAGTGCATCAAATACTATAATACATAGTCACCATTAAAGTTGTTCACTAACTACAAGCTGAAAATGAAACTTAAACAATAAATAAGCTAAACTGAAATGAAATATGGAGGTTGAATCATGCACACATAAAGAGAAATAAAAATAAATCACTAACTTTCAATTCTTTCTTTTATATATATATATATATATATATATATATATATATATATATATATATATATATATATATATATTGTTGCAAAATGTCTTTTACAACAATGCATCTCTCTTTGAAAATGAGAGGATGCCCTTATTTATAGTTTTCAAAAACTCAAATGAATGTTCAGGAGTAATTCTTAATGAATGGCCCAGATTCATTACAACTTAGGGTTTTCACACCACCCAATGAAGGTACAATATTTTGTAATATAAAATTAGCTACCATTTTTTCTTTTCCCTATTTTATCCTCTACTCAATTTTGTCTTGTAGCTTATTTGGTCTATAGCTACTTCAATTATTTGTCCTCTATTATAGCATTTCTTGCCTCTTGTTTCACTAAAGCATAGTGGACAAATTTCCCTATGATAGCCAAGAGCTTAGCCCATTTTGAGAAGTTGGACTGGTTGATGTTGTAATCGATCATTTTGAATTCTTCCATCAGCTCTTCTTACAGGCCTGCATACTAATCGCCTTTTTGAATGATTTGTTCTAAGTGAGTGAAGGCTCATGTAGCAAAGTCCATGAAGCTCTCAAATAGAGTATCTTTGGCCCCTACTCCATTTTCTTCTGGAATTCACGCGTTATTGAATCACGGTCCAATTCTTGAGCCAACATTTCAGCTCCTACTAATAATTCTAGGGACTCATCGCATTCAACCAGAACTTCAAGGATATAAGAGAAAATGACATCCATCATGACCATTGACTTCTCCATCACCCCTTTTTAGAATTCAAAATTAAAAAAACTAGGCTTCAAGCAGCTAGTGATCCTCTTTTGGCAAAGCTAATTCTTGCTCCCAAAAATTTGTCGA
>VDFB02241711.1:0-12148 GCA_007258455.2 Sequoia sempervirens
AACAATTTGTAAAAAGTAAAACTAAATTAATTTATATAACACACCATACAAAATAAACAAATATAGCAATACCAAAAGACTGTGTAAGATAAAGGTATATTTATCCTTCCTTGATTTATTTCTCTCAGATTTGATAAAAATTAAATATACTTATTCCTAGAAAAATACTCTACCAACATTTAATTATACCTGTATACTAACTATTCTTAACCAATTTATATTTTTAATGTAATGCGTATCATTTTAAAATTTAGGAAACCGAGGATAAGTTAAAATAGCTAGCTCTAACCTAGGCGTACCCACCAACATTTAGGAAAGGAAAGGTCCTTTTATAGTCCACAATACCAGGCAATCTGTTTTTGGGTCTACAGATGGCTTACAATATATGAGACTCTTCGTACTCCCAATATGAAGGAGGCACCTTACTCGTGCTCCACAATACGAGGTGTACATACCTTACCCCTTGGGATTTATACTTAAAAGATAGGTTGCCTGAATTTATAGTTCTACACGTGTCTCACGGAAATAATTCGGATAACCTAAATTTTTTATGTGTCAATTCTGAGAAGAAGAACTTAAAAATTTAATCTCTAGTTGGTTGACAAACGTAGATCATTCTTAGTTTTTTGACATGCAGAATAGTCCATGTGGCTCCCTGGCTTAACAGAGGATGTTTCTTGGGTTTTAGTAAAATAGAACATGGGTAACTTGCAATCTGGAGCAGGGAAACCACCTCCAAACTGCTGCGCGGGAGTGAAGGCGTTAGCTTCAGAGGTGACAACAGCAGCGGACAGGAGATCAGTTCTAGTGGATTTCTCCCAAAGAAATGAAACAGATAAGAAGAGCGAAATGGGTTTCATGAATGTCAGAGAAGGAGGCAGTGGGTGTCCTGTTTGGAGTCGTGAAAGTTGCAGGGTTTGCAACACAATCTGTTGTAGATTCAACGGCAGACAAAAAGTTCTTCAGCCTTCTGCGTGGGGAAATAGTTCTTGCTTCACTTATGCGTTTAGTAAAGTTTGTGATGCAGTTGAAGTTGCCGAAAATGAAGTGTTGACAACTTCCTCGGTTGTCAATACAGGGCTTGTAAATCACAGGTATGGAGAGTAGGCTGCAGAATTAACGAATGAAAGCCTTGGAGCTGCAGGCCATCTGATCTCTACGCCTTGGACCATCTCCAAAATCAAAATGCTCTAAATCCAAGGAGTTCACTGAAGCCTACAGCTTTGGCAAAGTCTACTGCAAAAATAATAAAATCTTCTAAAAAGGAAAAGCAATCCAATAAAGTAAAGAGACTTCAGTCCTTTATTGGGTTTCATGATGTTTTGAAACTGTATGCTAATTAATTTAAACGTATTCCAAATGATTTCTTAAACTACAATAAATTCATTTTAAACTTCATTTGAGATTATCTGAAACACAATATCTCATTAGGTACATTCTAAAGAGGTTATAATTATCAAAACTACAGTTGCCTACAGTTTATGTTGTTTGTGTGTGTGGCAGAGTAACTTGAATCAATTTATGTTGTTTGTTTCTCTATATTTTCCTACAGGAGTATGAGGTTTAGAATTATCAAAACTGCATGTATTGATGTGCGTCTGGTATAGTTTCTTCTGAAGGAAAAGTGAAGAATTGTAGTTAGAATGCCTTAGAACACGCCCAACAAAAGAAAATCAGAAGTTTATTAAGTCAGAACTCCACCAGCATTGTATGTCACATGTCAAAGGCAGTAGTAAAAATATAAATTGCAAAGTAAAAAATTTCTGTACAGTCAATGAGTGGTTGGCTGATAAGGGTGTGGTTCGGTGGTCAAATCGCTTGGTTGTAGTGACGGCCACCAAGATTCGCTCGTAGACCTTGTGCAAAATTTTGTGCAAAATTTTCTTACTTAACTCCTTGATATAGAGAAGGTTAAAATCTAATTTGCTTCCCTAATTTGTTGTTTATAAAACATGTCCATATTTCATTTGCACTGCTCTGTACAGCTAGGTTTGAGTTTAATCATCCTAAAGTTGAAAATGTGAAAATGCATTCTTACCTCTGTTCTCAAGTGTGTTCAATCTGCAGCAATTGGTTTTGAGTTTTCTTTGTTGTTATATCCTTATTTTTAAAGAGTACAGGCGGTGCTATTTGATGGTCAGTTGCAGTAAATACAACAGCTACAATAAATGCATTAATAACAAAGGGAAAAAAATCTCAAGAATATATTTTAATTCACTGCAGATTCAATTCACTTGATAGAGAAGACATTTCTTATGAGTCATCGGGTAGTGGAAGTGATCTTGTGTAGATTTGATAGTCGAAAGTGTGACTCACCTGACAAATTTAAAGCAACCGATCGGATTTTATTCACCTCACCAGAATGTTTTCAGGCGTGAGAATGTTGAAATCCGGTGGGCAATGCCCACAAGAGATAGTCTATCAGCTAACTAGCAATTGCACCTTGGTGTGCAATGGATACGCCAAAGAGGTGTAGAAGATCAATTTGGAAAAAATTTGGTCTATTTTTTTGCATACGTTTTGTGCAATAGGGGAGAGGGGCCCATAGTGAAGCACCCTAACTTTGCATTTCTCAAAAATCTACGTGGAAATTTCAAATCACTCTCAATTTTGTACAGTAGTTTATTTGGCAACTCACATGTTTCTATATTTCATTTTAGGGCCACATCATCAAACATGATGCCACATCAACATGCCTTTTGTTGAGATATCCAAAAAGTCCCAAAAAAAAGGTGAGACCAATAGTAGTGCACTAAGTCATGTTTTATTGGTATGCTGATGTGGCATCAAATGATTTGTCAATTTGTGTTCTTTATGGATAAAAAGTGTTTTGCAATTGGATATTAAGGTGTTTCACTATGGGGCCCACTAAGGACTACTTCTATCCCACCTATTGGACCCCGCTCCACTATGGGCCCCTCTCCCCTACATGAAGTCAATTGTAAGCCATTTAACAAATGATGATGTTTGTGCAACAAAAATCTCAGTGGAGAAATTAAAGCTTTAAATTAACTATAAAGCTTCAAATTAAGTATGCATTCTCTTATAGGGATCCAAACAGGACTAAAATAAAACTTTTGAATGACGAAGATAATTAGACTCCATTACAAACAGTGTCATGTTATGCCTTCTCCTTGCAATATATTGAAATATTTCACCTCAGCAGAGGGCTCAATGCCATGTTGCCTACAATATGCTACCGCTGCCATGGTCATAGGATGTGTTAATTTACTCTCTAGGATTGATATCTTGTATATACGTATACATTTCCTCTATAGTATGCTACCACTGCCATGGCCATATGTGTGCTAATTTACTCACCAGGATTGATATCTTGTATATAAGTATGCATTTCCTTTATTAGCGTATCTATGGATATATATGAATAGATCCAAACAGAAAGTTTTTGGAAAACCTATGTTCGAAATTCTTACATACCAATGCAACAAATTCTCTCTATTTCTGGCCTATGAATCCAAATATTTGATGTCCATCATTTGAAATTGTAGACTAAAATCTTGAGAATGTGGGGTAAGTTTTGATACCAATTGTGGACACAGAAATTGTAGTCCTTTGAAGATAGTACAATCTGTGGTTTAATTTAGTCCTATTTTAGACACCCTTGCATCAATCACCCCTTTAAAATTGCATTTATAGGCCCCTAATGCTCATTATTTTGGACTTTAAGGCCTATTCCACTCACAAATCATACAAATCCCGTCAAGCAACATTCAAATCACCCAAATTTTACAAAGGCCACAAGGTGTTGCCACCAATAATGGAGTTTACATTTTTTGGGGGACATCTGCGGTTTTACTGAAAATCACATATTTTAGAAAATACAATGATTTAAGACTTTAAAGGTTCCAATTAAATGATTTTAATTAAAGAGGGATTGATCAAACCCCCTTAGATCAAACCCCCTTGGATAGAACCTTGTTAGATTTAAACCATACCTATAATTGAGTCTCCTCTACACCTATCAAAGTGTTGATAAAAAACCACTTTTGATTTCCCTTTTGGGCGATCAAATGAATTCATTTAAAATTTATGTTTTGTAAGCATGTAGCCCTTATTATAAACTTCCCAAAAAGTATAATTTTAAATATGTTTAATTTGATTATTATATTTATTTTTTTATTTCTTGTGAATGTAGGATTTTCAGTGAACATCAAGTTATTTATTTCACCGCGTGCAAAAATAGAAAAATAGAAAAAAATCTAAAATACATGTGCACTAGGTATTGATGTGCTTATTCAACAAAAAAGATAGGATTAATTCAAATAGAAACAAAAAAGTTATCTTTGGCCAGTGCACCTCTGTCCAAACTATAATTACTCCTAACTTGAAAAAAATTAATTAAAAATATGTAACAAAAAATTATGAAAAAATATCCATGTACTAGATATTGGTGTGAAAATTTTGCATTTTAAAAATTAGAATTGTATCTTGTCTATAAAAAAATTACATAGTCCGAAGTAAGCATCACTTTTTAAAAATGTTGATTAGTAGAAAAATAAGTTATTAAAAATTACATAAAATTATTCACAATTTATTTTTAGTTTTTTTTTTAAAATATAATTATAATATACACAAAATATCTAACAAATAAAGTTTGATTCATCTTTAAATTCTTAATGGTTTAGCTACTATAGGTGTAAGAAAGTGAATATCTAATTGAAACATCTTGATTTTTAATGTCAAGTTTGGCCAAAATTGTAACCAAGTATTGTGGGATCACTCCCATCTCAAAAACCCTTGGTGGGACTAAATCGCCTAGGGTGGCCACTTAGTCCCTTTTGAGGGATTTTTCACTTTTCCAGGAAAATCACCGACTTAATTCAAATTCCTGATGGATATCGGCCTATGAAGTTAAAATAATGAATAATTAGGTGTTGATTCCTATAAATACATTTTTTTAGGTCATTTTTCACAACATTAGTCATTTTCAACAAGCAAATTCAAGATTCAAGAGTCAAATATCTTTCACAAGAAGATTCATTAGTCTATCTACAACAAATTTGAAGCTTTAGGGTAGCAAGTTAGGGTTTTTTTCAGGTCTTCAAGCTCACTTTTTTTCCAAGATCTTACATTGCAAAGGGTTGATTATGGATGCCTATGGAGAATCATGGAGAAATCTAGGTTGGGGAGATGCAACTAGCCATCAAATCAATCCTAAAGACTTGTTTTCACAGTGATTCCATCTTCCATTTTCTCTCTATCTTCAACCTAAGGAAGGTTTGTATGTCATTAAGATTCATCTCTAATTTGATTTAGTGTCTCTTAGAATGAGTCTTGCATTGTTCTAAATCCATTTATAAATCTTATTCTTGCATATTAGAATAGGGTTGCATCTCATTTTCAAAATTCCTAGTCTTAGACACACTTAGGGCCAAGGTTTTATGCATATTTTATCTCTTTCAAGGATTAAATACCAACTAGGGGTTTTACCAAGGAAAAACCCCATTAGAAATCAATCTATACTCTATTTTCTAGGTATTTTCACATATTCAGATCTAGGTTTCCATTAGAAAATAGAGTGCAGATTGTGGGCTTTTGTTTCCACTTTTGAATTTGCAAAAAATCCAAAGTGGACTAAGTCCTCGCAGTGGCAACTTAGTCCCACTACCTTTGGTTTCTCGGGGTTTTAGGTTGGGATACCATTTGGCGAGAAGTAAATTTCTAAGCGATTTCTTGGAGCTTGACATAAGTGTCCTAGTTGGCTAGAAAATCAGATTTTCTAGAATTTTAGAGGCATCTGCAATCTTCATTTCAGCCTTCATCAATTTCTAGGTGCACAATTTTTGTTTAGCATCCTTATCTTATTCTTTATTGCATTTAATCTATCATTTTGCATACATCATTGTGTTTTCAAACAACTTGCATTTCTTAGGTTTCACATTAATAAGTCATTTATTTTATCAATTCATTATATTTAAACATTGCATTTAGACATACTTCATCCATCCTTGCATTGATTTTAAGTGTTTACATTGCCCATTTTGGCCCATCTTTCTCCTTTTAGGTGAAAAACCCTAGAAGTGTAAGAAAGTTCCTTGGAAGCCAAAATTTTTGTACACATTTTGGTGAACCTGACTTTAGAACATTTTGAGCTAAAGGGGCTCTATTATGAATGGTTCATAAGGCACAACACTTGCTGAAGGTTTTGCAAATGGGGTAACAACTCAAGCGGGCTTAACATTGGAGAAAACTCCCTGGTTAAGCGCGCTTGAGCTGGAGCAGTACTGGGATGGGTGACCTCCCGGGACAAACCAGTGCTTCACCTCTGTGAGCATCACCTAGATGCAATGAGTGCTAAGTGGACCATTCGATATCATGAAGGCGGGTTCGGTGAACCACTACTCATGAAACATGGGTCAATGAGTTTGACTCCAAACTACGGTTGAATCCTGATAGCAATATCATGAATTTGACGTTGTGGAAAAATACCTCCCTACTTATCAATCCTAGGAATAGTTTGCATCAACATTGCATTAGGTTTTGCATTATTTTGCATTCTAGGGTTTTAAAATTGCATTAATTGAAAAGCTCATTTTAGCTTGCACTATTTGCATTTCATTTCCATGCACAATAGTGAAATTTTGCATTTGAACCTTAAATTTGCATGGTACAGTACATAACACATCAATATCCATTAGAAAATTCATAAAAGCTTCAAAAATTCCCCTACTAGGACTAATTCGCCACCCTGGGCAACTTAGTCCTAGTACACATTTGACATCAATGTTTTCATAATTTTGTTTCCAATTTCTTAAGTTACTGTTTGTTTCAATTACTTTTTTGTTTTTGTTCAGTTATTTTTTGTTACATTCAAATCATTAGCATTAGCATCATTTATTTTAATGGCAATTATGGATAGCATAAATTTGATTTTTACAATTTTCATTTTCAACATTAGTCCCTAGTTCATTTAGATAAGATTCATCAGAAAATGCAAACAAAACCCTAAAAACATCAAATGAAACAATAAAAACTATGCTTCACTTTAGAAAAACTATATCATCCAAACTTCTTAGTAGTGATGACTTGGATAAGTTAGATGAAGCTCTACAAGGATTCCTCTCTCTAAGTTCTTCCACTAAGGCTTGTGATGACAAACCCAAACCAACCAATGATAACTTATCTTCGAAACTTTTTAGCAGTGATGACTTTGATATGTTAGATGAAGCCCTTGAGGACTTCATTTCACAAAAACCATCCACTAAAATTTGTTGTCAACAACCTAAAACAAAATATGTTAATGTAATTCAACCTCAACTTGTCCTTTACCCACCTTCACATAAACCTCCACCTCCGCCTAAACCCGAGTTTACCCTTTACCCACCTAAGCATGATGTTGTTGCTCACACACATTACACTAGAAATATCCTGCAACCACCACAACCAACCCCAACCTCTTTACCTTTTCCCAATTCTATATTGCCTAGTGCTTCTTGATTAAGGGAGTATGATCTTGTTGAGCAACTTAAGAGCACTCCCGCAAAGATATCACTTTGGGACCATCTTTAGAATTCACCAAACTATCATTCTATGCTCCAAACAACCTTGCAACAAATAGTGGCTCCACCTGGTACAAACACAAATGATGTGCAACTCTTATACAAGGAATGAATGCAGTTAATGTCGACATTACCTTTCATCAACTTGAGCTCCCTTTGTTAGAATTAAGGAAGCAAAATGAGGCCTTTATGATAATTTCTCAATTCAATAGAATAGGCATCAAAAGAACCCTTGTTGACAATGGCTCTGCCCTTAATGTGTGCACTGTAAAGCTCCTAGATCAGTTACGTGTGGATAAATCACAAATCAAACATGATTCCTTATCTATTAGAGGATTTGACAATATTACAAAGCAACCACTCAGTGTAATCACTTTACCTATTACCGTGAGAATGGCTACCTTGCAAACTCCTATTCATGTCATGCCCTATGATCTTGCAAACAATCTTCTTTTAGGAAGACCATGGATTCATGAGATGCATGTGGTGCCTTCGACCCTCCATCGGATAATGAAATATGTCTATAACAACAAAGTTTATCAAGTTGAAATAGACCTCGAGCCTGAAAGTTGCTTACAACTTGAAAAAGGAACAACAAGTCCTTTGAACACATTAATTCCAACATCTCATATAGAACCCTTGAGACTAGCAAACAAGAAGAAGAACCTGTGTCTAAATTGTTAGATGATGATTGGGGTACATTAGAATTCACACCTTCATTTATGGGCGAATACATAATCACACGAAAAGAGGATGCAAAACAAGAACAACCCACAGTTGTGTCAACTCATAATTCAGACGAATCCTCCCAAGTGTCTACATCATCTACTTCGGATGAAAATACAACATACACAAAAAAATTTAATGAGATAGATTATCAAAAACCACCTAACCTGAAGGAAATGGAAAGACTTTATGGACGAGGTTATGAGCTTATGAAACAATTGGGATACAATGGTTAAGGATGTGGAAAACATGAACAAGGCATTCGTGTCCCTATAGAACCTAATACACAAGAGACAAAGACTGGTTTGGGATATTCTTTTTCTAAGATAACAAAAACAACTCAATGACCATCGCTAAACATCAACACCATCACATGTAAACCAAGAATCAATCTTACACTAAAACATCCTGAATTCCTTGATATGGATTTACCACCGTCATGGGAGTATGTTGAAAGTGATGACGATTTGAAACACCTGTTAGGAGTTTATGATACAACATCCTCTACTCCTCCCATAAAATAGGTTACCTGTGCTATGATTAACACCAAGAAAAATGGCATAAGTGAGAAGCCGCATACAAACATGGAACCATATGATCCCGAATTTCCTAAGTCAAATGCACTCCCCTTAGGGGATACAATTGATATACCAATGGACATAGATGATAAAGAAAAGGTCATTAAGATTGGCAAGTGCCTTGATGATGAAGAACAAGAGGATACCACAACCTTTCTCCATGATTTTCCTAAAATTTTTGCTTGGAAATATTCTGACATGCCAGGAATCAATCCAAAGATAGTAACACATAACATTGTCCTTGCTGAAATCCTAAGCACGATCGACAAAGATCCACGAAAAATGAACCCTAAGATAGCCTTTCTTGTTAAATGAGAACTTGAAAAACTCCTTGACATAGGTTTCATTCTCCCTATTGATTATTCTCCTTGGATCTAAAACATTGTTGTAGTTGCAAAACCTAACAATCATATTAGGATGTGTACGAATTTTCATGACTTGAATAAATCCTCATCATTTTTAAGCCTCTTTAGCTGATCAAAAATTACCTTTCATAGATCTCCTCAAGAAGGGTGTGAATTTTGATTGGAATGAGGATTTTAAATAGGCCTTTGAGAATTTGAAGGAATACCTTGCAACTCCACCCGTTTTACAACCTGCTATGCCAAACAAATCGTTCATCCTTTACATAGCCGCATTAGCCCAGGCTCTTGCAACATTGTTGGCTCAACAAGATGACAATGGAAAAGAATATTATTTTTATTACATTAGTCGAACTTTAATCGATTATGAAACGCGATACACACCAATTGAAAAACAATGTTTGACTCTTGTATTCGCTACTAGTAAGTTGTGACATTATTTACTAAATGTCGAAATACAAGTCATGACAAAATTTGATCCTCTCAAACATATTTTTAACAAAATAGACTTATCAAGACATTTAGCTAAATGGGTTATGTTGTTGATTGAGTTTGACCTTAAGTTTGTTTCACAAAAAGCAGTCAAAGGCCAAGCCTTAACTAACCACTTAGCTGATGCTCCTTCTCCCCTCACATTACCTAGCAATGACTCTTTTCCCAATGACAATGTGCTAGCAATAGACGTTCCTACATGGTAATTATACTTTGATGGATCCAAGTGTAGAAATGGTTCTAGTGCTAGAGTGATATTAGTTCCGCCCGAAGGAAAGCCTATTCCCTTGTTGTGTCGCTTAAATTTTCTATGTATGAATAACACAACTAAGTATGAGGCATTAATTGTTGGGTTGCATGTTGCTTTAATCATGGGTGTCAAAGATATTAAGATCTTTGGTGACTCACAATTAGTAATTAAACAAATAAATGGAACATATCAAGCCAAGCATGACAAATTATCCAAATACAAGGATCTTATCATGCACTTGTTGGAGAAGTTTCAGACATTTACCATTGATAACATCCCATGAAAAGATAATCGGTTTGCGGATGCAATGGCAAGTGTTGCCTCTCTTATATCCCCTCAAGATTCTTCAAAAAAATTCACATTCACTATTCACCCTGTCATGAAACCTTCGATCGACAAAAAACTGGAAGAAGTTTTAATGACAAATGAGGAAAACTTGAGTGAATGGTACGATACCATATTCAACTATTTGAAAAGTGGTACCTTTCATGAGCCAACAACCAAAAACCTTCGTGCTCATTTACGAAAGCTTGCATCTAAATATATAATTATCGCTGGTGTGTTGTATCGAAGGTCATTCAATGGTCTCTTACTTAGATGCTTAAACAAATATGAGATACCTCTAGTACTTCACCAAGCCCATGAAGGTGCTTGTGGTGGAAATTTTGGAGGGAAAACATTGGTTCAAAAACTTATCTGTATTGGGTATTATTTGTGCAACATGGAACGTGATTGCTTCGATTATGTTCAAAAATGTCATAAATGTCAGGAACATAGCAATTTGCATCATGCTCCTGCTAATGAAATTCAATCTCAACTTCTGATATGGCCCTTTGCGGTTTGAGGATTAGAAATTATAGGAAAAATTTCACCCCCTTCTTCCATTGAACATACCTTTATCATCACTACAACTGATTATTTCACAAAATGGGTAGAGGCCATTCCTCTTCAATCTACAATAGCTGAGGTAATATGTTGTTTCATCCTAGAACACATTATTGCTCACTTTGGACTCCCTTCCGCATTAGTCTCTAATAATGGTACACCATTTAAGAATAATGTGAAGAAATTTTTGGAGACCTTTAATATCCAACATCATTTTTTGACATCTTATTACCCACAATCTAATGGTCAAGCTAAATCAACTAATAAAGTCCTTGAACAAATTTTGAAGAAAACTATTAATAAACATCATAGGGATTGACACACACAATTACACATGCACTTTGGGCTTATCGCACAAGTGTTCGATCTTCCACAGGGACCACACCTTATAATTTGGTCTATGGTAGTGAAGTAATAATGCCCTTGGAGTTAGAGATTCCCACACTAAGAATTTATCTTCAAGGACTTGTTGACGATACACACTATCGAAAACAAAGATTACACCAGCTTGAGATGCTCGATGAACAACACATTAATGCTCTTGAACATCTTCAAGCTTATTGTAAAAGGAAACATCACCATTACAATCTTAATGTTATCCCTCGATCATTCCACAATGGTGACTTAGTTCTATCTGCTAATCAGCACAATGTCAATGCCGACCCAAATGAAAGAGACAAATTCAATTCTAATTAGTTAGGACCATACATTGTTGACAAAAATTTTGGGTCTGGTGCATACATACTAACAGAACTAGATGGCACACCCCTTAAGGAACCTATCAATGTTGCACATTTGTGTCGGTATTATGTCTAACCCCTTTGAATAGTATGAATGATAAAGCAGTGTTGTTAAAGCTATTGGGTCATATCCTATATGCTTTCACATGGCTTCGTTCTTGACAAATCAATCATGCGTATGTCTTGAGCACTAAAGTGATTATTTAATTTACTTTTATAATTACTTTAGGTTTCATACTATTCACTTTCATCTTGTGTGTTATGATAAGTTAGATCATTAATGCATTTAATTTAGCATAACATACTTAATCATCATGTTGTATCTAAAAGAAACTGCAATAAGTTTTAATTAGATCACATAAGCTATGTTACATCATGAAGATATTAATCAAATAATCTTACAAAGGTTATTTAATTAATCACATTGCTATTTAACATTTAAACACATTAAGAAAGTTATAAAACATCAAATGCTCACACACACACACACACACACACACATATATATATATATATATATATATATATCCAGAGTTTTATGTACATATCATCACAATATACATCACAGAGGCCTATGGGTACTTGACCCCTCAAG